>SJYT01065284.1:162526-261489 GCA_006410635.1 Cephalophus harveyi | reverse complement strand
TCTGCTAGGTCGGACATCTGGCTCCAGTCCTAGTTTGGGAAGGTTGTCCATTGCCGTTCACCAGGCTGTCATACATAATTCCAGCTTGGTTCGTCTCATTTGGTGACTCTTTTCAGCAGTGCCTTTTGTTTAGTCTTGCTCCAAGGGTGGCCTGATTGGGTGAGATCCTACAGAAATCACCCTCAGTTTATTACAAATCTCCTTTTGTCTGAAGGGAGTTTGGGGTCCAGCCCCCGGCACTTTGGAGCAATCCTCTGCTCTATAGCCTTGCCCTGGCCCTGGGCCTCTCTTGTGGGTGAAGTTTTCTGTGACACTGAGAGGGTGAGACTAAGTCCTTCACACAGCAAGTTCTCCATCTTGGCAATGGGCATAGTCCCACCTTCTTGTTTTTTGCACAGACAAGCTGAGGGGGAGACAGTGATTGCAGAAGGGCTTTCTCTGTGGGGGGCTGGGTGTTGTTCTGAGGCGACAGGGTTCTGGAAGCAGGGCCCTGGGCATGTGTACACCTTGGGCTGAGCCCACCAAGTCAGACAGCTCAGGGGCCCGTCCTTGCAGTATCCATGGTGGGGCACCACGTGGGGCTGGAGAGCAGGTCACTGCCACTGATAATTCTTTCCCTAAGTTGGTCCCCAGGGTCACATTCCTGTTTGCGGGGGTGGAAGGCTGCACCCTGCAGGCGCCTGGTGTCCAGATAAGAGCTGGGGGCTCCTCAACCCAAGCCCTCCTACCCTCTATTCCCAGGGCTCTCTGTTCTTTGGGGAAGTGCCTTGCAGTCTGTTTTGTCCCTGGCCTACTTAGAAGTGGAAACAGTCAATCTGTGTGTCAGCTCAAGAACAAAGGTGACCTTAGAAATAACGCTTTTCAACTGTGGATGGGATGCCATTGACAGTAAGAAGTGGGAGGAACCTGCAGAGATAGGGCTCAGGCCTCTACTGCCCACTGTCCCCAAGGCCACCGTCCAACCCAGCCTCAGCAGAGACCTGCAGATCCAAGTGTCCCAGCCCTGATAGCTGAGCCGGAACGGTCAGGCTCCCTGGCCGGGATGTGCAGAGCAGCTGACTTAGCCCATCCCTTGTCTCCATGGACCCGCTCACAGAGGTGGGCGTGCGGTCCTCCAAGGTGAAGGCAAGCAGCCCCAGGACCCAGTTATACAGGAAGGACTGATCTAGACGGCAACAGTGTTGAGATAAGAACTTCATCTTCCGAGTTGGCCTATGACTATACCCCAGCCCCCACAGAGGCCAGCAGCCCGCTAGCTCAGGGGTGCTGGTGTCTGGGAGGTGGTCACAGAGCTGACCCTGCTCTTGGCTTCGCTCCCCTGGCTGGCGGGCTCTGTGGACCAGCCAGGACTTGGGACTCATTTACTTGTGCTCAGACACACTTATGTCTGAGAATGGAGGCCATTAGCTGGGACTGGTCCCCAGGTAGCCAGGCTCTGCTTGTAGGGTCAGTAGAACCCTGCGGTGAGAGGGCCTCCCCTGTCCAAGCCTGATCATGAGCTCCAGGTGCCCACTTGCCCTGGGCACCCCCACCTCTGTTTGCCGTGGCTTCCTGAGCTTCCATCCTTTCCTGTCAAAGGCTGAACCCGTGTGCAGCCAGGAGCGGGGAGGCTGCCCATCATGGGGGTCGGTCCCACCGAGGGTGGGGACATGGTGTGTGAATGCTGAAAGCTGGGGGTGGGGAGCAGCCCAGAGTGGGCATGCCGCCGGTGTGGCCAAGTCATGGATGGGGAATAGCAGGAGGGAAGTTTTAAAAATGCCCTGGGCACTGTAGACAAAGTGGGCACACAAGGGCATGTCCGGTCCCCACTGGCATCATCACTGGGCTGTAGAGGGGCCATCCAGACCCTTCAAGTCGCCTCTCCTTCCACTCTGGTCAGTCCACAGGAGAAGATGACTCCTCGGGGAGGAGTTGAAGAGCCTCTGGCTGGCCCTGGGTGATGTCGATGGCTGTGTTGACCTGGTGCCACATGTCCAGGAGAAACCTGGTGATGGGGACAGAGACTGCGGGAGGAGGTGAGTGTCCCGCCTGGTCTATTTCATGATGACTCTCGTGGGGTGGCCCTGGCTGAGACCGCGGATGCCTGACAGCAGATGGTGACCTGCTTCTGTCCAGGGTTGCCAGGGAATCTGGGCACCCCCATGGTGGACCTGAGGGGAGTGGGCTTCACCAAGGAAAGCAGCCAGGCTGGCCAGGGACCCTCAGCCAGAGCCATCTCACCCTCTGGGCCTCCCCTCTGGCNGGCCCTGGCTGAGACCGCGGATGCCTGACAGCAGATGGTGACCTGCTTCTGTCCAGGGTTGCCAGGGAATCTGGGCACCCCCATGGTGGACCTGAGGGGAGTGGGCTTCACCAAGGAAAGCAGCCAGGCTGGCCAGGGACCCTCAGCCAGAGCCATCTCACCCTCTGGGCCTCCCCTCTGGCTGCAGCACCCTCCTCCTGCTTGCCCCTCCTCTGCCCTGGTCGTGTCCATCCATCTCGAGAGAGGACCCAAATCTTTATCTCATAAAACAAAATGGCCTCATATTTTGATCCCAGGTTGGAGTGAGACGCCCTTGTATTTGCCAGCCTGGGTCCATCCCAGAGCTTGCATGTGGCCATCCCACCCAGCCCTCTGCACAGGGTGGACAGTGGTGGCTGCTCCACATGCTTCTGGTGTCTGGGTCTTGACCCTTTGTCTCTGACTCCATTAGAGACCCTAGAAATGCACCCACTGAGTCTACATGTACCAACGAAGTAGAAAGGGGGACTCTCCCAAGACGTACGGAAGCTGAGTCTGTGTACCCACATGGCTTCCCAGTCCAGCAGGATCCAGGAGCCAGGCAGTCCCCAGGCAGCCCGGCTCAAGGCAAACAGACCTGCAGTGCATCAGGGGTAAAGGTGCCACAGGGGACTTGGCAGAGCTGGTGCGGCGCTCGCGTCTCTGAGATCTGGCTGGCCCCACACTGTCCCCAGGCCTGCGGTTAACACCGGATTCCTGTGGTTCCCACCCAACAAGCCTGAAGGAAGGACCATCCCAAGGGGCTGATCCCAAAAGGTCCTTCCTAGGACGCCCATGTGTGCCTCTGGAGCCAGGGGGACAGGCAGGCGGTTGTGGGCTGACCCGGGCACCCGGGCTGGGTGGGGGCTCTGGGGCTCCTCTGGGGGGCATCCCACTGGGGTGTCAGGGAGCAATTTTAGATGGAGCCCCCTGGCTGGTGGGAAAGAGTAGTTTTCAATCAGGGTAGGAGTATTAGGTTGACGTAGAGCCTGTTTCAGCTCTAAATCCTGGGCCCTTAGTTGGGGGAGGATCCTGGTAGGGAGAGGGGGCAGAGCAGGGGCTGTCTGAGGAAAGTGGGGGCTGCAAGGTTGGGCCTGGAAGAGAGACTGTGGGGACTGACGGGGGTTGGGGGAAGAACAGTGGAAGGACAGACAAGGGCTCTGCCAGGTGAGTGCCCAGTGTCACCCTAGGTAGCGTGACGGTCCCAACCGAGACCTCCATGTTCCCGCTTGAGACCTCAGTTCAGAGGAACCAGAGACGAAAGCAATGGTCTTGGGGTCTCGTGGCCTCCTTCTATCGGGGCAGCAACGCTGCTTCCCCATCACCCACCAGACCCTGAGGAGAAACCCTGACCTTTGAGGACACAGTTGTCATCCTGATTTGTACGCAACGCCACCTTTAAAACAGGCTAGTTACTTAAAAACATTTTAATTGTGGTAAATATATCTATATACAACCTCCCATCTTAACCATTTTCAAATGGACATTCGGTAGCACTGAGTATATCCACGCTGCTGTGCCCCTGATCTCCACAAGGTTTTCACCCTGCGAAACTAAAAACGGTATCCATCAGAGAATCCTCCCGCAGACACACCTAGTTATTTATTTATCACTGGGCTGGGTCTTCATGGCTGCGCGGGCTGTTCTCTAGCTGAGGCAAGCCAGGGCTACTTTCCAGCTGCTGTGCACGGCCTTCGCACGGTGGTGACTTCTCTTAGGGCGGAGCACGGGCGCTGGGGCGTGCAGGCCTCAGTCGTTGCGTCACGTGGACTCGGTAGTTGTAGCTCCCAGGCTCAGGAGTGCAGGCTCAGTAGCTGTGGTGCATAAGCTTAGTTGCTCCATGGCAGCTGGGATCTTCCCAGGTCAGGGATCAAACCTGTGTCTCCTGCATTGGCAGGTGGACTCTGTATCACTGAGCCACAGGCGAAGCCCAGCCGCACATATTTAATGACTGCTTTCTTTGAGGGAGTTTTATCTCCTACTATCACCCCTGTTGGAGAAGGCGATGGCACCCCACTCCAGTACTCTTGCCTGGAAAATCCCATGGATGGAGGAGCCTGGTAGGCTGCAGTCCATGGGGTTGCTGAGGGTCAGACACGACTGAGCGACTTCACTTTCACTTTTCATTTTCATGCATTGGAGAAGGAAATGGCAACCCACTCCAGTGTTCTTGCCTGGAGCATCCCAGGGATGGGGGAGCCTGGTGGGCTGCTGTCTCTGGGGTCGCACAGAGTTGGACACGACTGAAATGACTTAGCAGCAGCAGCATCATCCCTGTACTTCTTTCACAGACCCCCACGTCCTGTCTCTTTGCACATACACAACTGCATACCCACACCAATACATACCTGCACACATTGTATAACCTGCACACATATGCACACTCATGCACACATGTGCACACACGTGCACCCCAGACACATGTGTACTTCAGCTTCCCCGACGCTTTATTGCCCTCACCTCTCTCGATCTGTGACCACTGTTGACATTTACATAAAAAGAACAAATTCTCCCAATTCTCAGAGACCCTGCAGGGGAGGACTGACGCTTCTGCCAGGGGGTTTCCCAGCCCCCTGGTGACCCATCCACTCAGGACCCAGGGAGGGAGGACTCTGAAGCCAGATGAGGCTCCCAGAAGGAACCTGTGAGTTAGCACCCACTGTATTCAGCCCTGTGTGTGTGTATGTCTGCGTGTGTGTGTGTATGTCTGCGTGTGTGTGTGTGAGGGGTGTTATCCAATCAACAAGCGATTCCTTCCCAAGTGTGTGGTGGAAAATGGAATCAGCCCTCACTCCACCCTTTGTGCTCAGGGACAAACATTCCTTATTCCTAGTGGCATGCCATCACGTCAGCCAAAGGTAAGTGGCCTCCTGTGAGGCCAGGAAGGAGGCATGGGTCTTGCCCACCTTTTATTACCACATAGTAAGAAACTAGAAAGTAGAGCAGCAAGCAGGGACACACGTGTGAGGGAAGCGTGTCGCTACCGGCTCACAGGCCATCGCTTCTTCACAAAGGGAGGGGTGGTGGTGGGGCTCCAGAGCCCTAGACGTCCACGCACTGCTTCTTCATCATGGTGAAATGGCCGTGCCACGGGAGTGCGCCCACCCAGAAGGTGCACATTTGTCTCTGAAAAAGACCACCACCACAGCAAAAGTCAGCAGCGTGCCAAGTGTGAGAGAAAAAGCAGTTCCGTTACCGGGTGCCAGCGCAGGAGCTAGGTGCCAGCAAAGGAACAGGCCGGAAGACGGGTCGTCACCTGTCAAGGATCACCCCACAGAATTTGCCGGCTGGAGGCTACAGACCCTTGTAGCCACCAGAAGTTACATGGAGGAGTGTTTGTCCCCATCCCATCCATGGATAGACAGCAAATACTAATCATCATATTTTTGGGGGGAGATCAGACATAAATTTGATTTTATTTTTATAAAATAAAATATTAATATTTTCTATAATGTAAATACTGTAGTTTTGTGCCAGGTATAAACTAAAATGTGTCATCTTAATAATCAAATAATGCCTTTTGCTCTGACGACAAATACATCAGGTAAGAGCAGTGCAGAGGATTCTAGGACCTAACATAAATTTTATCCCAAAGCTCCTTCTTCTCTCTTTCAAAATGTCATTGAAATGACAAATGAAAACTTCTGTGTGGGTAATAGATGGACGAATGGGTGGAAAGAGGCTTAGGCAGATGGACGGGCGGGTAGACATCCTAGAAAAACAGCAATGGCCATCTTCATAACTGACTGGAAACACAGGGGCATCTCAGGAGTGAGGGACAAACAGTGTCAGAGAGAAGGATGCTAAGTTTTGGCTGAATTTTGACACACACAAAGGAGGATTATGGGGTCTCCATCTCCACAAACCGACAAGATACCAAGTCAAGATGATTTATGGGCAAATTACGTCAAACCTTGGGAATCCAAAGTTCTTTTGGTTTTTAAACTGATCTAATTGCAGAAAAAAAAAAAAAATTGAAAAGCCCTTGTTCTCGTTACACCAGACCAGAGAAACCCTGAAGCCAAAACACAACCAAGAAATAAACTGTAACCCAGACTTACCTAGTAAAATAGAATATAATATTCTTTAAAAAGTCAGCAAATTAAAGGCAGCATATAGAACAATTGCTGGCCCTCGTGCAGTGCTTTTCAGCGTTCCCTTGACATGGAGTGTGTACAGTGTCTGTACCTGGACATTCTGATTCAGTAGGTTTGGGATGAGGCCATGGAATCTCTGTGTGTGTGTGTGTGTGTGTGTGTGTGTGTACGTGCGCATGTGTATGTGTGTGTGTACTCCACACTCCAAGTCATTCCCTGGGGAGTCTGAAGGTACTTAATACTGATATATAGAAAAGCAAAATTCATAAACAAAAAGTGGTACACCAAGCCACCAGGCTTCCCTGGTGGCTCAGATGGTAAAGTGTCTGCCTGCAATTAGGGAGACCCAGGTTTGATCCCTGGGTCGGGAAGATCCCCAGGAGAAGGAAACGGCACCCCACTTCAGTACTCTTGCCTGGAGAATCCCATGGACGGAGGAGCCATGGTAGACTACAGTCCATGGGGTCACAAAGAATCGGACACAACTGAGCGACTTCACTAAGCCCTCTATATTCTAAGAGACGAGGGCAGACCCCACCCACGCTACTGCTCCTTCCAGTCTGACCCGGTAGGATGGCTCCCACAAAGGCAGGTGACGAGAAAAAGAGGCCGTCCTGTCAACAACGAAGCAGTGACCGGAAACTAGCCACCCACATGCACAAGCACATCCACGGAGAGACCTTCGGGAATTGCACCCTTGCAATCAGACAGAACTAGAAATTTGCCATAAAGGAGAGGAGCATGCCAGATGTGTGTGTCCACAGCAAGCTCCACAAAGCTGATCGGGTCAGAGGAACAAGGACGGTCCCCTGCCATGTCCAG
Source organism: Cephalophus harveyi (assembly GCA_006410635.1). Lineage (NCBI taxonomy): Eukaryota > Metazoa > Chordata > Mammalia > Artiodactyla > Bovidae > Cephalophus > Cephalophus harveyi. The sequence continues at coordinate 254,310 of SJYT01065284.1, read as the reverse complement.
GTCCAGTTGTCCAGGAACCCTGCCAAAGATTCAGCTTCACCCAGAAAGTCTGCACACCCTGACCTGTGCGCCTGCCACCACTCTCAGTGCAGATGAGCCAACCACAACACTCAGTTATAGAATAACCGAAAAAGACACATACTTCCTATTCCAGACACATAAGGATGACTCAATATTAGGGGATCTATTATTTGAATTTATTTTAGTAATGGGTCAAAGAAGAAAAATTATTCAATATACTTGGTAGATGTTGAAAGAATAATTAATAGAAGAAAACATCCTTAATTTAAAAAAATAACTCTTGGTAAAGAGAGAGTTAGAAGAACTTTGGAAATCAGCACCTGATATAGTATTTACTAATAAGGTATAAATTCTGAAAAGAATCCCATTAAATCCTCCAGGAATGAGACACCACCCAGCATGACTCCTCTTCAGCATTATTCCAAACACTTGGAAAGAAAGGAACAAAAGTTTGCTTATCGATAAATGTGTACTTAAAAATGTGTGCTCTAAAACCGAGATGGGCCATGGAAACTTTATAAAGAATAAAAGAGCTTCCCGGAGACAAGTTTCCTAATTAATCTTAATATTAATTCTTTAATATTTTCTACAAACAGGTAAAAAGTAACAATTCTCCTTTATGCTCAATGCACCCAGTAGAAAATATAAACTTCAGCCCATGATATTTCTACTACCAGGAAAAGATAAACAAAACTAAAATAAAATATCAGATGGTATCCCACATGCTCTCTGCTTGAATGTTTGTTCTGAGGAGCCTCTGCTCTGCTGGAAGTGATGGATTTGTTCACAGTAAGCCCACAGAGGAAGTTTTAGGTTCTGGTCAACGGACCTTTGTGTTTCCCACTGTGACTACACGCCACAGCGGTTCTGAGCACGGTCCCAAGGACCCCCACTGCAGGAGCTCATTAGCAACGCCAGTTCTTAGATTCCTCTCCAGACCTACTTACTGTCTGATTCTGCAGGGGGAACCCTGCCATCCAGGTGTGTCAAGGCCTCCAGGTGATTCTGACATGTCTCATGTGAAGGACCATGGGTGTGAAGGAAGGGGCTCACCTCTACCTGAAGAGAACCCGGGAGGCTTCAACATCAGAGGAAACCCTCAGGTCAACCCTGGATACTCCCACCCCAGGAAGAAATACAGGCTTGAGGCCAAAAGCCCCCGGGCCACGTCAGCTCCCTGCTTCGAGCCTGGGACTCTTCCCATGGCTGAGCCTGGGAGGCTGGGGACACGCCTGACCTAGTCGTTGCTTAATCAAAGCCAGGTAAGCTTTGATGAGCAGTTGAGTGAATGAATGGACTTCCCTTGTGCTTTCACAAGGATGGGCAACCTCGGGTCAGGCCACAGCAGAGTGATACCTCCAGGTCCAAGAGGGTGAATTCCCAGTGAATGTGTGTGAGCAAGTTTCCCTGCACCAGGAACCCAGAGGGATGGAGTTCTTGCACTGAGAGAGATCTTGACAGCACCCTGTCCCTAGGACAAGGTTTCCTGCACAGTCTGCTGTCCTGCACTGTCTGCTACGAGGGCCGCAGGACTGACCACTTTGGGGCCCTGCCCTGGGAGTGGTGCCGACCGCTCAAAGACAAGGTCTGGGTACCGCAAGTTCTGCCTGGGGCTCAGAACAGCCCCACTGCAGACAGTTGGTGTGTCCCTACCTTTTCCAGTTTGGAGGTGTTCTCAACCACACAATTCTCGCTACCGCTACCGTTTGGAAGCTTTCTGCAGTTGGTGCGGGAGATTTCAGCATCAATTAAGTATTCCAGACGATCTGTGACCTGTTGATTAGCAGTCAAGCAATTTTGTTCAAAAAGCCTTCTTCTACTTTTTAATGTTTTTAACAAACCCTGAAAAAACTGCTCTTCCTTTCATTCCCTCTCCTTATCTCCTCCTCCTCCCCACTTTGTGTGGAGCCACCACACAAAAATACCCCTGCCTGGAGCCGGATTCCCTGGGGCGGAGACTCCATCCAGTGTGGGACCTTCCTGAAGGCAAGACCTTCTATTTACAAACGACCTGCTCCTGCGCCCGGGATGTTACCAGTTCACTTGGGCCCCATGGGAACAGGACCCTCAGCCACATGGGATTCCCTCCTTGAGCCCCTTCCTATTACACACACACACACACACACACACACACACCCTTCAGATTTTGTCACCTGAGATCCCCTGACCATTGAGGCTTCCCTACCCAAGACCCCTAACCCCACCCCAGGGCCCCGCGTAACCAGGCTTGTCTTCCTGTTCTCTGAGTATTTAGGAAGCAGGACAGGAGCGGTTGACAGAATTCATGAATGACTGAGTGAGGTGAAGGCTGCTCTATGTCAATTTATTAATCTGCTCCCATCTGGTTTTAAAGATTACTGCAGGGTTTAGAGACGGCCGAGCCCGCCATGCAGAAAATACTTCTCCCATCAGCTCTTAGAGTGAGAGCAGGAATAGATAAGGGCTGTCCTTCCACAGAGGTGCCCCAGGCCTTTGTAGGTGGGGTCCCCGGATCAATAGCATTAGCCTCACCAGGGAAGTGGGTGGAAACGCAGGCTTTGAATCACTGAATCAGAAACTGCTGAGGGGGTGGGGTATGCACAGTCAGTGTCTGAACAAGCCTCCAGGTGAGTCTGGTGACCAGGGGAAGCAAAATTAAGCAAAGAGGAAGAAGACAGCAAGAGACAGGAGTGTGTCTGAAGCTTGGGTCCAGGTTTCCCTGGATTCAACCTTCGCTACCAGGCTTTCCCACACTGCCTCTCCAGCCTTAAGCAAGGAGATCCGACTAGTCCATCCTCAAGGAAATCAACCCTGAATATTCACTGGAAGAACTGATGTTGAAGCTGAAACTCCAATACTTTGGCCACCTGATGCCAAGAGCAGACTCACTGGAAAAGACCCTGAGGCTGGGAAAGATTGAAGGTGGGAGGAGAAGGGGATGACAGAGGATGAGATGGTTGGATGGCACCACCAACTCAATGGACATGCATTTGAGCAGACTCTGGGAGATAGTGAAGGACAGGGAAGTCTGGCATGCTGCAGTCCATGGGGTCGCAAAGAATCAGACGTGACTTAGCGACTGAACAACAATGGCAAGTGACGTCTTAGTTTTGTTCCAGAGAACTAACAGGGAGACTGGGCTGTCGTGAGAGAAGCCGGTTGGCCAGTGGTGGCCGACCCAGGACTGAGACAGAGGCATTGGACATGGAACACGCTTTCCCTTTGCGGTCCTGGCCTCAGCTCCTCAGGCCACAGGAAGGCAGAGGACGACCTGATTCCAGGGAAGTGGGGACCTGAATGCACACGCCCCTTTCTGGAGGTGAGGAAACCAGAATGGCAGATTGAAAGACCACATCTGGTCATGGGGATCCCAAGAACTCCCTGACCTGATGCCCCTCTGGCTTTCAGTCTCCCTAAGACAGCCTGAACATCTCGCCCACAGTCTGGGAGGCCCAGCCTGGCCTGGTCACAGCCCAAAGATCTGGCTGCTCATACGGTTCCTTAGGGCTAGGAGTCAAACTCCTTCTCTCCAGCACCCTGCACCCCAAAACTCTCCCTGCTCACCTCCTGTAGCAGAGACCGTGGCGGGGGCCCAGGCACCTACCTACTCTGCTGCTTCCTGGGGCTCCCTGCTGCCAGACAGAGCCAAGGGCCCTGGGAGCAGCTCCCAGCCAGTGATGGGCGAGAGCTGGTGGGAGAGGAACCCGGCTGCCCTCCTGCAGGCGGCCCAATCCTGCACAGGTGTCGCACCATCTCCTTCAGGCCCAAGGGACATGGAGTCCAGATGCCCTCAACAGTCAATGTGCTCAGCGACTCCCCTGCACTGGCCACTTCCCTGACCCCCTCAATCCCCTCTGACCACCAGGTGCTTCCTGGATGGCCTCTCAAATAAACCACTTCACTGAAACACTAGTGCTAGAAGCTGCTTCTGAGAAACCCCCAAAAAACCCACCGCCCACCAGCCCCCTTTCCCTATAGCCCGTCTGCCCCTGGACGTCACCTTCATCTTTTCTTGGGGAGGCAGGGCTCAGTCATGACTATGCAGGGGACGCAGGTCCCACCCAGAGATCCTCACTTAACAGGTGAGAGTGTGGCTGGTGCAGGAAGGGGACTCATCAACTCTCTAAGGAAGCTCCACAAGCAACGTGCCATAGGCGGCATCCCAGCTCTCCAGCTAGGCTCAGGGCTTTGTTTTCTTTTTAATTTTTTTTTATCGTTTTGGGCTTCCCTGGTGGCTCAGATAGTAAAGAGTCTGCCTGTAATGCAGGAAACCTTGGTTTAATCCCTGGGTCAGGAAGATCCCCTCGAGGAGGAAATAGCAACCCACTCCAGTATTCTTGCCTGGAGAATTCCATGGTCAGAGGAGCCTGGAGGGCTAGAGTCCGCGGGGTCACAGAGAGTCAGAAACGAATGAGCCACTAACTCTCTCTTTGATCAACATGTCTTGGCTGAGAGTAGAACCTGATTTCCAGTGAAAGAGAGCTCTTTACTTAATTAATTTATTTTTGTTCACACTGTGCAGCATGTGGGGTCCTAGTTCTCCAACCAGAGATCGAACCTATGCCCCCTAAAGCAGGGAAACTCGGTCTTAACCACTGGACGGCCAGGGAAGTCTCGCAGTTTGTCTTCTAATTGGTCCCCTGGCTTCCTAAAGGCTGTGATCATTTGTTTCCATTTCAGCCTCATCTATAGCGTCTGGTACTGCTTGTTGCCCAAGCTACTTGGGTCCCAAAGGAGAAAACCGTGAAGGGCTTTTCTTCCTGTGTGGAAGTCACAGGACCCAGGAGCCTTTACTTTGAAGGGTGATGGCGGTGCCCCTGATGGAGCGTGCAGTCGTCAGCATCGTGTGTTGGGGACACCGGGCTGATGGCACACGTGTTCCTGGAGACAGGGTCACGTGTATACCGGCCCCGCTCCTGCCACCAGAGAGCCTGGAGTCCAACACCTGGGGTAAGTCTGTCACAGTGGCCTGTTGCTGAATGTCTTTGCAACACATCCTTGCAAATCTCCTGTGCACTTACACCCCAACCACACCCCAAACACCTGACTGAGGCTAGAAGTCAGCAGAATTCCAACACCAAGGACCCCTTCTTGGACTTGGCAGGTGGGGATGGAGCGTCCCCCATGTGGATATCAGGTGATCGATGACTCCCAGCACTGGGTCACCTGAGGCCCTGTAGGAAGGGATTCCATGGACAGAACCACTGCTGCTAAAAAGATGTAGGACTGAGAGAATGAAGGGATCTGGGAGGAGGCACTTTATGAGCCTTCCTATTCCATGTCAACCCACATTCCACGGGATATGGGGAGATTGAATGTCACTCAGGGTAGCATTGTTGTAAAAATTCTCATGGTGCTCATTTGTTTCCCAACCTTAGCAAACATGGATCACAGATGTGTGATTTGCCATTTGGGGTCCAACCGAGTTCATAGGTTGGGGCTCCAGGACAGCCGTCATGGCACTTAAGAAAGGGAGCTGGCTGTGGGGCTCAGCACCACCGGGTCCGTGTGCTGCTCACGCACCCTCCCTCTCATTCTGGCTTTGGTCTGTGCCACCAGGGGCAAGCAGGAGCAAGTATACAAGCTGGGAGGAAGCGCCCTTACCTGCATCTGCACCTGCCACACCTTGACCACCTGGAAAAAGAATCTGTCCTTGCTATCCTTGTTGTACTCCTGCATGGCGAACCACAGGCACTGCTTCATGTTGCTGCTTGAGCTGCTGACGTTCCTTAATTCCCACAAGACCTTGTCCGTGTCCTTGTATACAAGCGTGCTGCCCCCCAGGGCCACCAGGGCCACCAGGAGGGCAAGCAGGAGCTGGTAGGTCCCCCAGAGTCTGGTCATGGCCCCTTCTTCCGGGGACACAGGTGAACGTCTCTGTCCTTCCAGGGATGGAGCTGCGAGTGGTGTGGGGTGGCCGCTGCTGGCAAGACAGTTTCCAGAGATCTTACCCTCCCCCAGGGCCACCAGGGCCACCAGGAGGGCAAGCAGGAGCTGGTAGGTCCCCCAGAGTCTGGTCATGGCCCCTTCTTCCGGGGACACAGGTGAACGTCTCTGTCCTTCCAGGGATGGAGCTGCGAGTGGTGTGGGGTGGCCGCTGCTGGCAAGACAGTTTCCAGAGATCTTACCCAGAGAGAATGAGCTTGGGTCAAGACAGAAGCATCAGGGTCAGCTGGTGGGACTAGCCCTGTCCTCCAAGGAGCCCCACCCATGAGAAGCCAGGTTGAGTCCCCACGGCCTGCTGCCCTGCTCCTCCTGGGTGGCTCCTCCAGGGAGCTCACTTAGAGCCCCGGGTCCACACCTACCCTGCGCGCCTCACGGCCCACTCCTGTTTCTGCGTCTCTGGCTTGTAACAGGTGGCTGTAAAGGGTGTGGCAGCCCCGAGATTTCCTACTCTGGCTCCCTTTCCAGCAGGCTCCCCATCCTAGGGAGCTGGACTCTGACCTAGTTCCAGCCCAGAGTTCTCCTATGAACCCAGCAATCTCAGCTGCATCAACGTCCTAGTCTGGGGCCTCCTTGCTCCTGCTCCCTGGTCTGGGGTCACCTGCGACCTCCATGCCCCAGAGGGCAGTCCCACTTTGTGATGTCATCTCACACCTGTGACCCTGTCTCAGAGGGCGCCTCACCCCTGCTGGCCCCTGGTCCCTGGTCCCGGCGGTTCACATGGCATGCGAGCCCCTCCTGCTTTTGCCCTCAGAGTGGAAGGCCGAGCACGCTATGACCTTGGCTTCTAAGCGACTGGCCTCTGACCCCCTCTGCTGGGGACCTTTCCAACATCTTTGCGAAGTTATGCAAGTATTTCTGCATAATAAAAGACCAGAGAGAGAATCAATGCAAAGCATTACATGAATTTAAATTTAGTGAAAGAAAGTGAAAGGTACTCAGTCATGTCCGACTCTTTGCAAACCCATGGACTATACAGGTCCATGGAATTCTCCAGGCCAGAATACTGGAATGGGTAGTCATTCTCTTCTCCAGGGTGTCTTCCCAACCCAGGGATTGAACCCAGGTCTCCCGCATGCAGGTGGATTCTTTACCAGCTGAGTCACCAGGGAATGGCCTATTGCTGGTCACTTATTGGTACAGTTGACCCTTGAGCAATGCAGGGGTGAGGGGCACCTACCCCCAGTACAGTCAAAAATCCACATAGGACATCTGATTTCCCCAAAACTTAACTACTAATAGCCTATGGTTGAAATTTGTTTACAGTCCATATATGCATTTATTTTTAAATTTCCATTTATAAGTGTACCTACCTACTTTAAGCCAGTGTTGTTCTTAGGTCAACTTTAATTCATTCATGATTTTTAAATTTTGCTACATATTAAAAGTATTTAGGGTATTTTAAGAGTTTCCCACCTTTAGTAAATATGTGTGTTAGTCGTTCAGTCGTGTCCAACTTTTTGAACCCATGGACTGTAGCCCAAGAGGCTCCTCTGTCCATGGGATTCTCCAGGCAAGAATACTGGAGTGGGTTGCCATTTCCTTCTCTAGGGGATCTTCCCAACATAGGGACCAGACCTGGGTCTCCTTCATTGCAGGCAGATTCTTTACCATCTGAGCCACCAGGAATACAAATGCATTATGATTTGAATAAAAGAAGCCTCTTCAGTTCAATTCAGTCTCTCAGTCATGTCCAACTGTTTGTGACCCCATGGACTGCAGCATGCCAGGCTTCCCTGTCCTTCACCAACTGTGTGAACACGTGATGCGTGTGCATGTGTGAGTGCGTACTGTACAAAATGTGTGAGCCAATCGATTGTTGTTCTCCATCTGGCTTCCGTGTTTCCTATGACCTTAGAAGTTCAGTTCAGTTGCTCAGTCGTGTTTGACTCTTTGTGACCCCGTGGATTGCAGCATCCCAGGCTATCCTGTCCTTCACCAACTTCCAGAGCTTACTCAAATTCATGGCCATTGAGTCGGTGATGCCATCCAACCATCTCATCCTCTGTTGTCCCCTTTTCCTCCTGCCCTCAATCTTTCCCAGCACCAGGGTCTTTTCAAATGAGTCAGTTCTTTGCACTAGGTGGCCAAAGTATTGGAGTTTCAGCTTCAGCATCAGTCCTTCCAACAAATATTCAGCACTGATTTCCTTTACTATGGACTGGTTGGATCTCCTTGCAGTCCAAGGGACTCAAGAGTCTTCTCCAACTCCACAGTTCAAAAGCATAGTGCAACTGTCACATCCATACATAACTACCGGAAAAACCATAGCTTTGACTAGACGGACCTTTGTTGGCAAAGTCTCTACTTTTTAATATGCTGTCTAGGTTGGTCATAGCTTTTCTTTCAAGGAGCAAGCGTCTTTTAATTTCATGGCTGCAGTCACCATCTGCAGTGATTTTAGAGCCCCCCAAAATAAAGTCTGTCACTGTTTCCATTGTTTCCCCATCTATTTGCCATGAAGTGATGAGATCAGATGCCATGATCTTAGTTTTCTGAATGCTGAGTTTTAAGTCAACTTTTTCACTCTCTGTTACAGTAACTTAAAAATTGTATTTAAAGAATTGTCAACACTGCTGGAAAATGCTTATTGAAAAAGTGGTACACAAGATGCAGAACACTAAATATGATTCACTTCTTCATAAATAAAAAATGTGTTGTTAAGAAAAAGCAGAGAATCTTGTTATTAACCTTGTAGGAGAGTCTTGATCACCCTTCAGTTGCGGGTGCCGCGTCTTCACCCTTGGCCCTGGGAGGCTCTCCCATCACACCAAGCCCGAGGCCAGCGCCTTGCCTGCCCCACAGGGCACAGCCTCCTCTCGGGGTCTGGGGGTCCCTCCCTCACCTCCACTAACCCCTCATCCTGGCTTATCCCCCTGCCAGTCTCCATACAGACTCCCCTCAGTCTCATGTGCCTCTCCTGGCTCCTGTTTTCACCACCCTCTTTGTTCTTCCATGTCATCCTTCATAACCTACAGTTAGTTACCCGTGGATATCTTGATGGCCCGTCTTTCCCCATGAGAAATAAAATGGACTTTCTAAGAGCAGGGATTCCTTCCTGTCACCCAGCATGTCTCCACCAGAGCCAGGCTAGGCATGGAGAACGTGTGAATATTTGAGGAGTTGATGAGCAATGCTTTTGCTTTGGTGGAAAAGCACTCATTTCTGATTTTTCTTTATAATGTTTCAAGTGTTCTATATTATAGATGAATTAATTATATACTATATATTATATAATTATATTGTATTTATATATTATATTATATAAATATATAATATGAAGGTGAAGGTGAGGTCGCTCAGTCGTGTCCAACTCTTTGTGACCCCGTGGACTGTAACCTACTAGGCTTCTCTGTCCATGGGATTCTCCAGGCAAGAATACTGGAGTGGATTGCCATTTCCTTCTCCAGGGGATCTTCCGACCCAGGGATCAAACCCGGGTCTCCTGCATTGGAGGCAGATGCTTTAACCTCTGAGCCACCAGGGAAGCCCCAAATATGTAATATAAATATAATAAATATATAAATAGAAATATAATTATAATAGATATAATTATGTAAATATGCATATACTTTATATAATGTTATATAATTATAATTATATTGGATTATAATTTAATAATTATAATTGTCAAAAAATATATTTTATATATTCTTCAATAATTAGGAAGAAAAAGAGAGTAGATAAGCTTAGCAGGGGTATGATGGTAAATAAACGGAAACGGGTTAGGCCAGAGTGCAATTCCTATGCTCACAGCAGAAAACCAAGGAGGAGCGGGACCTGAGGGCTGACAATCTGTCACCCTGAGGGAGTCAGCCACACCTGCCCCTCTGCCCCTGGGCTCAGGAGGCCTCAGGCACCATAGCTCAAGGTCTGAGCCAGGGAAGACCCCACTCTGGGGGCAGGTTAAGCACCAGAGACCACAAAGCCTCTTCCTTGGGCCTCCAGGTCCCTCCCTCCTGGGACACCTGGGCCCCTTCCCAGTTCTGACATGGCCAAGAGTATAAAGGAGACAGGTCTTCTCCTATGCAAGACGGTTCCCACAACCCAGGGACTTGGGTGAGCAAAGGCCCTCGAGAGGGAAGCCCAAGCAGGTTGGGAGGCACCCAAGGCCCCACTGAGCCCCTCAGGCCAGGGTGGGTCATAAAGGGCAAAACCCAAGACCCAGCCCGGCAAATGTGGAGCTCACATCAAGGGTCTTCAGTGGATGGGGGTGGAGTCCCCCCGCCCCTAGGTCCTCAGAGGTTAGGCTGATGGAGTAACCCCAACCCTCAGCCCTTGTCCAATCAACTACCAAGTTTTAAGCACATGCTGGACTTTTCTCTGACACCAGGGTGCATTTGAGGTTTCTCTTGGCTTGTCTTTCTTATGAACCCTAGCTGCCCAGTGCCAGCTTAAACGTCATCTGTCTCGGTTCACGGCACCCCTGGCACTGGTACAACACGCTGGACACCCACGCATCCATCACCCAGACCGGGAGCCGGAGCGTCGTAAGTCTCTCACACGTGCTCCTCAGCTGTCCTGTGACCCCACCCTGGGTGCTGTGTTTCTCATCCCTGCCTTTCCTCAGCACTTAGTTACTGGTGTCTGTGCCCCTGACATGCCCCCAGATCTGCTGGATTTCCTACTTTGAGGAAGGACAGATGTCCATCACCACACAAGCAACCCTGGGACCTGGGTTGTCCACTCCAGCTTATGGTACCAAGACTTGCACAGAGAAGCATCACAGTGGTCCTTGTCCCTTCCCCAAGATTAAAACCAGCTCATTTGCACCCTTTGCCTGACCACCCAGCCTCCTGCAGTGGTGGGCTGGCATGCGGCTGCTATCTGCCTATGCAGTGGAGGCAGGGTTGACAGCATCAGGATGACATGTGAAGATTCCTCCTGCTCTCGGTCTCCCAAGGTGAGGGGGGCCTGGGATACCCTAGTCTGAGAACATGTGATATGGGAGCTTCTAGGGTGAGGCACCTGGTCTGGACCCCAGAATATGTAGACCCCACCCCAGGGTGAGCCCAGCTGTGCTGACCTAAAGGAAAGCACACAGACATGACTCTCGGCCAGTCTCAGACCCTGACCTGATTATGGACTCCTGCTACAACTCACTGCTGAGGTCAAGGTGAGGTCAAGGTGAGGGGAAGGGGCAGGTTGTCAGGCAATATTCCTGTGCCAAGAGCTGACTAGCACACTAAAATTCACCCAACGGAAGCAATGTTTCCGGGGTTTGGATATTTCTTAGAAAGAAGTGGTTACTGTTGTCGACTTTGTAGAAGAACCAAATCCTATGCCCCCTAACACTCTCATAATCCTTTGAATTTCACAAGCACGTGCATATACACACATGCACCATCAGCATGTTAATATTACCTAGAAGAGTTTGCTTCCCAGGGGGCTCAGTGATAAAGGATCCACCTGCCAAGCAGGAGACAAAAGCTTGATCCCTGGGTCGGGAATCCCCTGGAGAAGGAAATGGCAACCTACTTTAGTACTCTTTCTTTTATTTTAGTCCAATATTTTTACCTGGGAAATCCCATGGACAGGGGAGCCTGGTGGGCTACAGTTCATGACTTGCAAAAAATAGGACACAGAAAAGTTTAATTCTGGGTGGCTCTGAATGTAATGAGAGATGGTCCCGCTATTTGGCATACTTGTCAGGAAGGATGAATGCTTCCTACTATGTGTGATAGTTTGAGGGTGCTTCTTATGCAGCTAGAGCTAACTGATACAAAATCTTTTCATTATCTCTTCCGTTAATTCTGGAAAATATATCTTCATTATTATTTCTTATAATATTTCTTTTTACTTTTCTCTTCTAGGGTTTGTAGGTTCACAGTTCTACAGATACTTGTGCTCTGTCCTTAAAGCATCCAAGTTTCTCTTATCCTTTCCTGCTGCCTCTGCATCCCTTCCCCCATGATGAGATGGATTAACAAGGAGCTCAGCACATAAAACCCAAAGGGCCCTGCTTCTCCAAACCAGGTAATCCGAGAAAACATTCTGGGTTTCATGGAAATCAAGGATTTTTAACAGATCCATTTTTCTACTGTGTGCTTGTACTCTGTGTATATTTTCCCTCCCTATTGATTTCAGACTGAATCTGGAGAGGTCCCTCCAGGACACAGTGACATGGGACAGGCCATGGCTGTGACTGACCCAAGGAAGTAAGTCATCACGCACACCCGGCTAATGTGGTTTCACTGATGACAACAGCGGTGGGCGTGAAATTTGCCAGTCCCCTCCGCAGGCCCTCTCAGAGCCTGTGACCATGAGCTTCAGCTCAGTGGATGGGCCACGGTTTTACTCTGATAAATCTGCTCCAGAGAGCAGGATCCAACGTAGAACACAAGCCACAGACAAGATGCCTTCATGGGATTCACACATCTCTAAAGATCGGGCTTCCTTGGAACCACTTCCCAGAGCTTGGGCACAAGCGCCAACCACCTGGGGACCTTGTGTCTCTCTGATGTCAGGTCACAGAGACGGGCATGAGTGGGAGAGGAGAGGAGAGGAGAGAAATGAAGCCAGAGGGGTTTCCCACAGAAAACTACTGTCATATAATGAAACAGAGCAGATGTCTGGCCTTCCCCAGGGGAATGAGGGTTCGGGTGAAGAGGCTCACTTGGGGCAGAGCCCGCCGACCCTCAGGGAGGGCCTGCTTGTCCCAGGTCAGTGCGGGACCCAGAGCCCCAGCCCTCAGAACCAAGAGCTCTGAGCCAAGGGTGGGCAACAGGCTGGCTTAGCTGACCACCGACCTACCCTGTCAATGTGTGCATGCCCCTGCCAGACCCTGAGGAGGTTACAGGATCTACACACAGGCTGGACAAGGAGCCAAAGCGGAGCAGGCCACTGTCTTTGTGATGTGGCTGGTAGAGTTGTCCTCGGTAGTCTTGGGGAAAGCAGTCTCATCAGGGCTGATGACCCCTTCAGGGGAACCAACTGGCCAGGAAAGAGACAAGCTAATGACCACAGACAAGAAAATCAGATCCCCAAACTCAAAAGGCAGAGGGAAGACCCCTCAGCCCCTTCTAAAGTCCTCCTCCAGACAGCGTCCCATGACCTCTCTGTCCCAGTTGGGCCCCCACACCCTTGGACCCTCCAGGGCAGCCCCCACCAGGACCCAGCGAGAGAGACGTGCTTGTGAGGAGTTCTGTCACCCCAGGGCCATCCCAGGGATAGTGATCTACGTTGACAGCCTTGGAAGACAGGCTGAGCTCCAAAGGGGAAACACAAGGGTCAGGGAGTGGGAGAGGACGGGGGGACTGGAGCTACCGTCTTCTGAGCCATCCCCAGAGACCTGAGAAGACATTCTCAGCCATCATTGAGCTCCAGGGCAGATGCCCTATGGGGCTCCACAGAGGACAGAACCTTCCATCGTCTTAGTCACCCACTTCCCACCCCTGTGCCTGGGCATCCTCCCCCCAACCCAACCCAGAAGGACCATCCACTGTGAGTCTGGCCTCAGAGATAAAAACTGTCTGGATTCTTTTTGAGTGAAATGGATGGAGGGTGGAGAGATTGGAACATGAATAGAAAAAAGAATGGAAGAATGGATAATGGAAGGAAGGATGGATGGATGAAAACATGGATGATACAAGGATGGATGAATGCATGACTGGATAGATGCATGGAAGGATGGCTGGATGAGTGAATAGACGTGTGGGTAGATAAATGGAAGGATGAATAAATGGATGGATGGAAGCATGCGTGAATGGACAGGTGATAGACAAATGAAGACTATATGAATGAATGAATATACAACACCAATCCCCAGGGCCCTGTAGGACCCATGAAGGACAACCTTCCGTGAGTAGAGGAGTTTGATTAACTCAGTACCTGCTCCTGCAACCAAGGTGAGACCAGTGATAAATTCTCCATCGCTCAACATTGGCAACAACATCCATGGAAATAAATCATCAGAGAGAAGGAAAAACTGACAGGGACCCAGAACATGCTCTGAGATGCCTTTAATTGCCCTGGTGCCATGCAGACCTAGGACTCCAGACCCTCACTCTTCAGGGGAAGAGGACCAGCTGTGGGAGTCCAGAGCTCATTCCCCTATATCTGCTGGCAGGTGCTGCTCAAGAGGGTAAACTGGGTAAATGAGGGCCGTGAGTCCACAATGAAAGTGCAGTTCACCTGAAAAAAAAAAAAAATTCTATGTAAGACATAAAATAAGAACAATGTAGCAATGAGGGTGCAGGAAGGACCTAACAGGAGCTCAAGGTACATTAAAAACTAAAGAAGAAAGAGAAGCAGAATCAAGCAGTAGCCTGGGGCTGGGCTCTGGAGCTCAGCTCTCCATGATCAAGGCTGGGAGCTCCTGAGAGGGTGCCTGGCACCATGACCTGCCCCTCAGGGTCCTCTCCCCCAGGGCATGCGATGCCTGAAGGGCTCTGCCCAGTGAACTCCCAGGGAGCCATCTCCCAAGGAGATGGTTCAGGTGACACCCACTCACCCCTCAGTAGTTGCAAACCCACCCAGGGGAGGCAGCTCCAAGGCTGGGTCCAGAGAGACCCCAGCCCCACTGAGGGCATCTCCCTGACTGAGGCCCATATCCAAGGTCTCAGTCCAATTGACCAGACGTCAGCCCATAGGGTGAGGACATGAGGACTGATTGACCAAGTCTTGTCCTTGCCGCCCAGGAGACCAGGAGAAGGGTGGGAGCGACCAGCAAACGAATCAGTTCTCCCGTCCAGAAGAGTTGGAGCAGAGGAAGGAGAGGCCCACAGGGAGAACTACATCTGCCTAGACCCAAGTTCATAGGAAGCTGGAGGCTGGGGAGGCTCCATCCTGGAGGGAAGGGTCCAAGGCAGTCTGTGGGGGTCTCTGGTGGGCCAGCCCGGCTGTGAGCACAGGGCCCAGCTTGCTGCTGAGCTGGGAGCATCTCTGTGCAGGGGGAGCCCTGGGACCTGGCGGGGAAGGGCCTGGACCCTGCATTCTGTCCCAGGGTCAACACTGATGCCTTCTAAGCCTCTTCACACACCCTCCTTGACATTCTTTTTCATTCTCTGAAGATTTGTGATGCTTTGGGTTGATTTTACTCTCAAACCTTTTTCCCTTCAGGGCCTTCTTGCAAGGGGCAGTTGTCGATGTCTTCGTCATGTTTTTTACAGATTGTGCGGCCCAGGTACAGGTCCATTAAATATGTCAAAGAGTACTTCTGTCAAAGGGAGATTGTAGAAACTTCTGTGAATACATACTTTGCAATAATGAGAAAAGCACAGAGATTCAGATAGAAAATGGGCAAATGGTGTGAATGCGCACATATGTATCAACTGGGACAAACCTAGGTGCATTTTCTTATTTTTTTATTATCAGTTTATATATTATTTTTCTTTCTCATCCTAAATCTCCATTTTCTTACAAAAAGATGCCCCTGAGTGCAGCTCCCACAGTCCTGGAATTTCCCCTGCCTTGCTCCTCCTGATGGTTGGCACCCAGGAGCTGCATCACCAGCACATGGCATTGGTGGGGGGGGTTGGTTCCAGGACGAAGGGCCCTGGCATTAACAGTACACGCACAGCACGCCTGGCATCACCCAGCTCTCAATCACATTATCCAGACACCCGGAGGGCATCACACGGCTCCTTCTAGGGAGAGGGCCAAAAATGTTCATCCGCTGAGCCTCTGTTAAGGCCATGCTGTCCCTTTAGGGGCAACATCCAGACCAGGATGGAGGCCCTGGGGAGGCTGGATTTTCCGTCTCTCCTGGGGCAGCTGTGACACCCAAGGGCTCACCTGGCAAACCTTCATCCAGGTGGATGTTTGTGACCCAGGTGCTGCTCTGTGTATTCATCAGCTTCTCTAAGAAGTCATCATGAGATAGAATTCATCTCTTATGGAGAGGTGGTGAGAACTCAGAAGAAGTCAAACACGGAGAGGGACGTAGCCAGAAACCTCCCCAGGGAGGAATATATTTCTGGGGCACTGACCTGGAAATGCCTAGAAAACTGGCTTCCTTAGGGGTACAGGAATGCCTGCAGCTGATGCAGCCTACCCCTCAACACACACACACACACACACACACACACATGCCCAGTCTCTTGCACTGCGGCTCGGGGCTGGCCATCCAGCGTCAGGCTTGGGTCTGGGCTCAGAATGGCTGGACAACAGTTAATCCAGACAAAGGGTACGGGCGGGGGAGCAATGCGCATCAGTGGGCAAGTGCTGCCTGGCCAAGTGCTCAGGACACCACGCTCCCCTCTTCCCCACCCTGATGCTCTGTAACCACAGCCTTGCTGACCTTCCCAGGCTGCCTCGGGGATACCCGACCTTCTTCCTGTCTCCCCCGTCCCTCTCTGTGCCGTCTGCCCATCTGCTCAGCACAAGGACCTGGGGTCCACGCCTGACACCCCACCCACACCCCACATCAATTTCCAAGCAGACTCAGAAGCCAGCTCTTCTCTGCCACCCGGAGACCAGCGCAGGGCTCCTGCACCCTGGTCTCAGTTTGCACCCAGGCTGAGACACCCACTGCTCCCACAGTGTCCAGAGAGACGCTGGACAAAGCTGAACAACCTCTTCTCCTGAGTCCCTGATACTCTGAGGGGAATATCCTGACCGACCACCAACACACTCACACCCTGCATGCCACCGCTTCTCCCCACCCCGCACCCCCTTCTCTGCAACACAGACCCACAGACTGCAGCCTGGCCCTGCAGGTACTCACGACTCCTCTTGGTCCAAGGCCCTCTCTGGGCTTCCCCATCCTTCTTATCCCCAAACCTTCATGTGGGTCCTCCCAGGAGTGCCAGTCTTCAAAAAGGCTCTTCTGCCCCCACATCACCCTCCCCACAGCCCTGTGGTCCTGCAATGACTGCTCTTGCCCGCCTTTCAACTGTCTCATCCAAGAACTTGGGGCTTGATTGCTCTCATCACCAGGGTAACAGCCCTAGGAGAGCAGGCCCTGCTACCTCCGCTGCCTCCTTCAGGCCTGGAGGGGGTTTAGGGAGGGGGAGAGACTCCCCAAGGCCCCACCTTTACCCTGAAGTCAGGCCCCGGGGTGAGGGTGGCGGATCCGTGGTCTGGATGAAAGGACAAGAGATCCTTCATTTGGTCAGTGTTAGTGGCTCACTTGTGCCCGACTCTTTGCAACCCCATGGACTATAGTCCGTCAGGCTCCTCTGTCCATGGGATTCTCCAGGCAAGAGTACTGGAGTGGGTCACCATGCCCTCCTCCAGGGGATCTTCCCGACCCAGGACCCATGGTGGTCTGCTCCACACGGCGCCTAAGCCCGGCAGCGGGGCCATGAGCCCAGCGGCCTAGGCCCGCTGTCGACTCTGCAAAGCTGCTCCTTCCTGGACTTTGAAATTGGGGTGCTGCGCCCCCATTCATCTCCCTCCTCGCCTAGCCTTCTGCTTCCCTCTCCTTCTCTCCCTTGCTCCAAGCATTCAGCAAATGTACTGGAACCTTGGAGCCCTTCTAATGGAAGCTTGTATTTTTAAACATCCTTGACCAAATGAGGGCTTCCCTGGTGGCTCAGACAGTAAAGAATCTGCCTGCAACATGGGAGACCTGGGTCAGGAAGATCCCCTGGAGGAGGGCATGGCAACCCACTCCAGTATTCTTGCCTGGAGAATCCCCTGGACAGGAGACCCTAGTGGGCTACATTCCATGGGATCACAAAGAGTCAGACACAGCTGAGTGACAAACACTGGCCAAACAAGGATCTCTTACCCTTTCATGAAGACCACGGACCTGCCACCCCCACCCCGGGGCCTGACTTCAGGGAAAAGTTGGGGCCACAGGGAGGGTCTCTCCCCCTCCCCAAGCCTCCTCCCCTCCCGCCTCCATGCCTTCCCCTACTCCCCTCACCCTCACCTTGCGCTGACTCCGTCTGACCCACAGCAGCTTGTATGCATTCTCGTCTGGATGGTGCTCATTGAAGTGGTGCAAGGCAAACTCCACACACTGGCTGAACTCTTTCCCTGTCTTCCCGACCTCCTCAAACACCCAGCTGCAGACGTGAGGCCCCAGAGCAAGAAGCCCCAGGAGCAGAGGCAGCTTCCAGAACATGTTGTCCAGCGTCGTCCTGGAGGCCGAGTGCTTGGGAGGCCGTCCTCCTCAGCTTCTCACCCAGCACCGCCTGCCCCGCACAGCGCTCTGCTGCCCACCGGGCCCTCAGCCCAGTTCCTCCTCTCTGACCCTCCCATTGTCACCAGATGGGAAACAGAGCTGGGGGTGGGGTGGGGGGATGTCCCAGTTTCCACCCCTTGTCAAATAAGCCTTGGGCACCAGGGACCCGCAGGCTCTGTTCCCCCTCATCTCTAGCACAGCTTCAGACCAGCCTCAGTAGGGTCTGGGTGAGGGCCTCGAGCCCTCTAGGATTCCCCTCATGGTAATGACCCCCCGGACGGGCAGAGTCATAGGAGCGCTTAGGGATACTGGTGGGTCCTGAGTCCTGGGCAGCTGAGGGTCAAACCGGATCTTGGCTGCAGCCCATGACCTAAGGAAGCGTCTGGAATGTACAGTGATGGGCAGTGTGTGGGCTGGGGTAGCGTCCTCTCCACCTCCCACATCTGCGGACCTCCTTGTCCTGGGGTCTAGCCATGCTGGGCACTGGCGAGGGGGCTTCTAATGTCTGTGAGCAACAGGGAAGCCAGCCAAGGCAGGGGCCCTGCTGGAAAGGACGTGAATGGCAGCCAGGAAAGGGTCAGGGGCTGCGAAACATCAGGATTAGAATACGCTGAATTTGGATAAATGTCTTATCAGCTCAAAAAAAGTGTGTTCTCTGTAGCCACTGGTGGATAGTCTGTGCAACTGTTATTCATTTGTCAAATCAACACTGAGGTGCAGCCCGGGGTGCTTGGCAGCAAGCCATGGCTCCGAAGAGACCATAGAGAAACTGAAACAGAGACGTTTCCTGCTCTCAAGCTCTGGACGAGGTACCAGCAGGGCCCACGCTGTTGGTGGGGGCAGGGGAGGGTCATGACTGGGGGCACAAACACAGAGCAAGATGTGCGTGCCTTCAGTGGAGGCCCTGGACTCCCGGCTAAGTCCGGATTGGTCAACTCAAATCGAGAGAGCGGGTTCCGGAAAGCTCTGCAGGGGTCTTATCTAAGGTGGCTACAGGGGAAGGAAAGCCTTTGGGGGTAGTTGCATTGGGTCTTTCATTTGTCCTCTCAGGCCTGTGCTTGTACTGGGGGCTCATGTCAGGGTAAGGTCCCCGCAGGCTGCCTGGTCACACAAACTGGATGTCCCATGTTGTAGCTTCAAGTCTCCACAATACTCCAAATCAAATTTGTTAAATGATTTCTTACACTTTTGTAAATATCATTTGGCTTTCACCTTGTGGGCTGTCTGTCAACCATCAAGACAGTGCTTTCACTCTTCCCCAGACCAGGAATCTGGCTGTTCTCCCTCTGGTTCTGTCCCTTGTGGCTTTACTTCTCCAGAGACTGGGAGAAAGGATGACCCCTACACCGGAGAGACCTCTTGTAACTTCCCTAACCAAGCAAAGCTGTGACATCGGTTTCCCAAAGGCTGTGTTTCTGATCCCATACGTGTTGAGAGCTACAACCAGCAGACAGAGGCTGCAGTTGACATTAGTCACCTTCACTTGAACCCTGGTGTCCCCCCCAGAGGCTCGTGGTGGGCTTACAGTCACCTTGCAGCTGGGTGTGAATGCTAAGTGTCATGACACAACGACAGGGACAAGCGCAAAGCCCCCTGGTGTAGTCAGGTGTATCTGAGCTCAGACCACAGCACCGCTGAAAAGAGCAGGACAAACAACCTCTGATGGGAAACGGGAGGTGAGGCTAGACTTGTCCCGCCCAGGGCCTGCGAACAATGGCTCCATCCCTCTGAGCCCAAGTGCCCTCAAAGGAAGCTTGGATGACCACATCCTCACTCTTATCATTTGTACTTGCCCTTATCAAATTGTGCGGAGATGTAGAAATCCCAAACACAGGTACCAAAGGACCAAGGCTGACTCCGGCCAGCTGTGCTCATGGAGTTGCCCAGAGCTGGGGGACAGGGCAGAGGGGGATCTGTCTCACCAGTGCTTACGGCCTCATCATGGGTATCGGCCAGACAGGAAAGGGACCAGCGACCATGGACATGCAAATCAGATCCCCAAACTCAAAAGGCAGAGGGAAGACTCCTGAAGCCTCTTTCTCTGAAGTCCTCCTCCAGATGGCATCCCGCAGCCTCTCTGTCCCAGTCGGGCCCCCACGCCCCCATCCCTTGGAGCCTCCAGGCCTGTCTCGGGGTACTGACTGTGTTGATAGGTTTAGAAGACAGGCTGGGCTCCAATGGGGAAACACAAGGGTCAGGGAGTGGGAGGGGAGGGGGGACTGGAAGTGTCATCTTCTGAGCCATCCCCAGAGACCCTGAGAAGACTTTCTCATCTGTCAATGAGCTCCAGGGCAGATGCCCTGATGGGGGTCCAAGAGCCTTCTGTCATCTTAGTCACCCACTTCCCACCCCTGTGCCTGGGCATCCTCCCCCACTCCACCCCAGAAGGACTATCCACTGTGAGTCTGGCCTCAGAAATGGGCATAGAAGGGACACAGGTGGCTGTCACCTGGAAAAACTGTCTGGATTCCTTTTGAGTGGAATGGATGGAAGCTGGAGGGACTGGAGGCTGAATGGACAGAAGAGTGGATGATGGGAGGATGGATGTATGTCTGGACGGATGGACAGGTGGATGCATGGATGATGGAAAGATGAATGGATGCCTGACTATATGGATGAGTGAAGGGGTAGATGCAGATACATGGATGGACAGGTGATAGACAAACAAGGAATATATGAATTAATGAATGGATCTGCACACTAACCATGAGGGCCTGGAGGACCCAGGAAGGGCAACCTCTCATGATCAGAGGAGTTTGATTAACTCAGTACCTGCACCTGCAACCAAGGTGAGACCAGTGATAAATTCTCCATCGCTCAACATTGGCAACAACATCCATGGAAATAAATCATCAGAGAGAAGGAAACACTGACAGGGATCCAGAAGGTGCTCTGAGATGTCTTTAATTGTCCTGGTGCCATGCATACCTAAGACTCCAGACCCTCAGTCTTCAGGGGAAGAGGACCAGCCGTGGGAGTCCGGAGCTCGTTCCCCTATATCTGCTGGCAGGTGCTGTTCAGTAGGGTGAACTGGGTAAACCAGGGCCGTGAGTCCACAATGAAAGTGCAGTTCACCTGAAAAAAAAAAAAAATTCTATGTAAGACATAAAATAAGAACAATGTAGCAATGAGGGTGCAGGAAGGACCTAACAGGAGCTCAAGGTATATTAAAAACTAAAGAAGAAAGAAAAGAGGAATCAATCAGCAGCCTGGGGCTGGGCTCTGGAGCTCAGCTCTCCATGATCAAGGCTGGGAGCTCCTGAGAGGGTGCCTGGCGGCACCATGACCTGCCCCTCAGGGTCCTCTCCCCCAGGGCATGCGATGCCTGAAGGGCTCTGCCCAGTGAGCTCCCAGGGAGCCACCTCCCAGGGAGATGGTTCAGGTGACATCCACTCACCCAGCAGCGGCTACAAACCCACCCCAGGGGAGGCAGCTCCAAGGCTGGGTCCAGAGAGACCGCAGCCCCACTGAGGCCCATATCCAAGGTCTCAGTCTGACCGACCAGACGCCAGCCCACAGGGTGAGGACACGAGGACTGGTTGACTGAGTCTTGTCCTTGCCGCCCAGGAGACCAGGGGAGGATGGGAGCGACCAGCAAACGAATCAGTCCTCCCATCCAGAAGGATCGGAGCAGAGGAAGGAGAGGCCCACAGGGAGAACTGCATCTGCCTGGACCCAAGTTCATAGGAAGCTGGAGGCTGGGGAGGCTCCATCCTGGAGGGGAGGGCCCAAGGCGGTCTGTGGGGGTCTCTGGTGGGCCAGCTGGGCTGGGAGCACAGGGCCCAGCTTGCTGCTGAGCTGGGAGCATCTCTGTGCAGGGGGAGGCCTGGGGCCAGGAGAGGAGGGGTCTAGACTCATCGTTCTGTCCCTGGGTCAACCCTGATGACTTTCTTAAGCTCCCTCCTTGAAGCCTTCTGTGAGGTAAAGAAAATAGACATAGTGGTCTCTGTCCAGATTCCTGGCACACAGCATCTGAATCCCTTGTAAATTTCTAAGTCATAAGAACTCCAGGAGCATGTTCTGTTCTACTGAGGTGACTCTGGTGGGCTCCTGGATGGGGACTGGTCACTAGAAAAACCCACCGATGGAGCTGGAGATAGTCATGCCTATGGAGGAAGTCTCCTCCCAAATCCTGAACTGAGATTCAGATCACCCATGTGGGTGACCACGTTCTTGTACTGGGGGGGTGATGCACCTCAGTCCTCCAAAGCTTCTGTACTCGGGAGCCTCCCTCACCTCGTCCTGGGTATCCGTGTGTCTGGCTGCTCACCTGTGTCCTTTCACTGTATCTTTTAATAAGACAGGAAAGCTAATTATTCCCTGAGTTCTGTAAGTAACTCCAGCAAATTAACCAAGCCTGAAGATGGGGAGATGGGAACCCCTGATGTGTGGTCAAATTGGACAGAAACTGTGAGCAACTGGCATCTGAATGGGGGACAGGTGTCTCAGGGACGTCAGCCTTTAAATTGTGAGACCTGATGCCACCTCCAGGTAGGTGGCTGGTATCTCGGAAGGATTTCTTGGTCACCAGAAGAATCAGTAGCAAGGTGCTCCGTGTGGGGAGTAAAGGAGTTCCAAAAGGCAGTGAAAGTGTTAGCTGCTCAGTCGTGTCTGAGTCTGCTACCCCATGGACTGTAGCCCACCAGGCTCTTCTGTCCATGGGATTCTCCAGGCAAGAATCCAGGACTGGGTAGCTATTCCCTTCTCTAGGGGATCTTTCTGTCCTGGGGATCAAACCCAGGTCTCTGGCATTGCAGGCACATTCTTTACTATCTGAGCTACCGGGGAAGCCCAAAGGGCAGGACTGTTGCTAATCAAAGGAGAGGCAGCACCGAAACCACCCGAGGCAGAGGCTCATGGAGGTTAGGAGATGACCGCCTGGGATGCTGCACACACCCTGACCTTGACAGCAAGCCCTCCCTTTGGAAACTGCAGAAGAAAGAATACAAGACTGTCACTTCCTTCATCCTTATCACACACTCCTGCTTGACTATATAACCTTTCCCTACTCACCAGGGAGAGGGGGTACAGTTTTTGAGGTACTAGCCTTCTGTGTTCCCCCATTGCCTGGCAAGGTAATAAAGCCACTCTTTCTGTCTCCATAATTCTGCTTGGCACTGGGGCACAGAGAGCCAAGATTTTGGCAACACGCCCTCCTTTATGTGATTTTTCTGTCCCAGGTTTGTGACACTTTGGGTTGTTTTCATTCTCAAACCTTTCTCTCTCCTGGGCTTTCTTGCAGGGGGCAGTTGTCAATGTCTTCATCGTGTTTCTTACAAATTGTGCGGCCCAGGTCCAGTTCCATTAAATATATCATTGTCCAGGTCTGCCGAGGAGAAATTAGAAAACAGAAAGGTAGAGAATCCAGTAGTAAAGTGGGCAAAAGACTAGACTATGCATATGAATAGGACACGTGAAGGTGAAGGTGAAGTCGCTCAGTCGTGTCCGACTCTTTGCGACCCCGTGGACTGTAGCCCACCAGGCTCCTCTGTCCATGGGATTCTCCAGGCAAGAATACTGGAGTGGGGTGCCATTTCCTTCTCACGCATATGAATAGGACACGTACCTATGTGCAATTTCTCTACAGGAACATACCAACCAAAAGATGCCCCGGAGTGCGGCTCCAGCAGCCCTGGGCACTTCCCTGTCTTGCTCCTCCTGACGACCGGGACCTGGGAGGCATATCACCGGTCCACGGCAGTGGCGGGGGGTGGGGGTGTCGTGGGACAGAGGATCTGGGGCTGACAGTACACGCACAGCACACCTGACTTCCCCTAGCTCTCAATCGTATCAGCCACACACACGGAGGGCATTGCACGCCTCCTTCTAGGGAGGGAGCCGGAAATGCGTGTCCACGGAGCCTTTTTCAGATCCATGCTGTCCCTCAGGGGGAAACATCCAGACCAGGACAGAAGCCTGGGGGCTGGACCCTGCATCTCTCCTGGGGTACCCAGGGGCTTGGCACCCAAGGGCAAACCTTCATCCAGGTGGATATTTTTGACCTGGGTGCTGCTCTGTGTGTCCATCAGCTTCTCTAAGAAGTCATCATGAGATAGAATCTTGTCCCCTACAGAGAGGTAGTGAGAACTTGAAAGAACTCAGACACAAAGAGGGATGTAGCCAGCAATCTCACTAGGGAGGAACACACTTCCAGGGCACTGACCTGGAATTGTCTAGAAAGCTGACTTCCTTAAGGGTTCAGAAATGCCTGTAGCTGAAGCCACCAGCCACAAACATACACACACACACACACACACACACACACACACGCCCAGCACCTTGCACTTCAGCTAGTCCCCAGGCGAGGACAGGATTAGGAGAGATCAGGGCCAGTAGTGGCCACAGTGATGCTCAAGGGGCCCTTGGCCTCCCCGAGTCCAGGGCTTGGACTCGACCCAGGGAAGGGCTGGACAGTCAGGAAATGAGGGCATGTGAAGGAAGCCAGGGTTGTCTGTGCAGGAAGGGAGCCGCCGCCAGTCCCTTCAGGAGTGTGTGCAGCAGGGGACCCTCCCATCAGAGCCCTGCTCACCCAGGCCAGCTTGGGGTGAGCCATTCCACAGCCCAGGCCCATGATGGCCACTCACCTTTTGCTGGGCTCGCCTCACCTCCAGCAGCTTGTAGGCCTGCTCCTCGGTATTGCCACTGTTGAACCAAGCCACAGCGAACTCCACAGACACCACAAAATAATCAAGGTCCTTACTAATGTCTACGAATTCCATTTGAATGGCCCAGACACGAATGCCCAGGGCAGCAAGGCCCAGCAGCAGAGTTGCCTTCAGAAGCATGCGGCTCGACCTCAGCCCAAAAGACAGCTGACAGGGGCGTGGGAGTGGTCTCTGGGCAAGGGCGCCCTCCACAGCCCGTACCCCCTGCAGCCCTGCGCTGCTGGCCTTCTGCTTTGATGAGGGGGCCTCTGCCCAGCCCTTCCTCGGCATCCCCGGCCAGTCTCTCCTGTGGGCACCAAACAGAGGCCAAGTAGGGGGTCGCATTCCCTCTTCGGTCACATAAACCTCAAAGATAGGGACTTGCACCCAGCAGGCTCTGTCCCCCGCATTTCCAGGGCTTCATCCTGTGAGTGTCCCACTCTTGCTGGGTCCTGAGTCCCCCGTTTGCCCTCAGGGCCGTATAAGCAGGGACTGCCGGAGTCACGTGAAGTCCCGGGAGCACCAGGAAGCCCATTCCTGGGCAGCGGCCAAGGCTGCCTGTGACCTTGGCTGGAAGCAACAGCCCCCAGGCGAGCCCAGGGGAGTATGGGGCATGCAGCCAGCCGCGGGGGTGTCTGGGTGAAGCTGTCCTCCCCACTGCCCTCATAGGAGCTTCTAACCGTGGTTGATCCCCTAGCCGTCTTCTCTCATTGACTATCAGCTCACGTCCACTACAGTCCGAGAATAGCTTTCCTATTATGTCTCTTCTTGAAACTTGCTGAGGTTTGTTTTACGGCCAATATTCCACAGGTTCTTGCAAAGACTGTATGCTCTGCATTTTTCAGGTGCAACGTTAGGTATTGACGCATCTCACCGCCAGCAGGCTCTAGCAGATATTGATGTATCCCAGGTCACCTGTGTGACCAAACTTTTCTCATATGGACTCTCTTTACTTTATTTTTTGTTTGGTTTAGGTTGGTGTCTGGGTCTGTTTTTCTGCCCGTTACTGAGAGAG
Organism: Cephalophus harveyi; assembly: GCA_006410635.1. Taxonomy (NCBI): domain Eukaryota; kingdom Metazoa; phylum Chordata; class Mammalia; order Artiodactyla; family Bovidae; genus Cephalophus; species Cephalophus harveyi. The sequence continues at coordinate 228,635 of SJYT01065284.1, read as the reverse complement.
GTGTTAAAATCTTTCACTGTGATGATAATTGTGGATGTGTCTAGTCTCCTTTTCTCATAACTGTGTACATTTGAGACACTGTCATTAACTGCTTGTACAGACAGAGCTGTGGGGCCACTTTATTCTCATCAATGATCCCTTTAAATCCCAGTGATGCTCTCGCTGTGGAGTCAGCCTTGTCTGACATCAGAGTAGCCACTCCAGCAATGCTCTCACTAACGTTTCCATGATGTATCTCTATCCATCTTTTTACTTGCAGATAGTGCCTTAATAATTAAGTATGCGTCTTGGTAAACAGCATGTAGGTTTTAAAATCAGACTGCTGCTGCTGCTGCTGCTGCTGCTGCTGCTGCTGAGTCGCTTCAGTCGTGTCCGACTCTGTGCGACCCCATAGACGGCAGCCCACCAGGCTCCCCCGTCCCTGGGATTCTCCAGGCAAGAACACTGGAGTGGGTTGCCATTTCCTTCTCCAATGCATGAAAGTGAAAAGCGAAAGGGAAGTCGCTCAGTCGTGTCCGACTCTTCGCGACCCCATGGACCGCAGCCCACCAGGCTCCCTTGTCCATGGGATTTTCCAGGCAAGAGTACTGGAGTGAGGTGCCATCGAATTCTTTTATTTAGAGGATTTACCCCATTTGTGATGACTCCTATTACTTATGTTGCGTATCACTTGACTGTATTTCACGACTTCCTAGGTGGCGCTGCTGGTAAAGAATCTGCCTGTCAGTGCAGGAGACACAGGAGATATGGGTTCGATCCTTGGGTGGGAAAGATCCCCTAGAGTAGGATATGGCAACCCACGCCAGTCTTCTTGCCTGGAAAATTCTATGAACAGAGGACCCTGGCAGGTCACAGTCCATGGAGTCTCAGAGTCGGACACGACTGAGTAACTAAGCACAGCACAACACAGAGGTTATCACATTAAGTTTTTATTGCAGTTTACTGTGAACAGAAAACATACTCTGAACCATGTCAATCTTTTAAAGTTTTTGAGATTTCTTTTCTCTTTGGCTGGCTGAACTGTTTTTATTTTGTCTTCATTTTAGAGCAATATTTTTGCTGACTGTAGAATTCTAGGTTGTTACCTTTTTGATCTCTTTGCACATTCAAAGTAGGGCTTCTGAGAACGATGTATTTCCAGTTGACTTTCACTCTTAGGATGCAGCTCTTCATGGTCTCCGCTGAAATCCTGGGATATTCATCACAGTCCTCTTTGGCAGATACTTCACTCTAGGTTTTTGTTCCCCGAGTTGAGACAGAGAAGATGCCTTTTTTTCAGGGGCATTTCTCCCCAGCATCTGGCAAAAATACCACTGTGGGTGTCATAGGGAACCTTGATGGAAGGGAACCTGGAGACGAGAAGACAGAGATGCCGGCGAAGGCCATACGAAAGCCCAAGGAACAGACCAAGGTCAGCAGGCCTCCTCCTCACCCACACCTCTGACCTTGACCCTGGGATGATAGATCCATAGCTAAACATGCAGCTACAGGGCATGACTACTCCTTAGCCCTTAGCAGGCCTGACTGTTGCTATTCCAGAAGTCGAGAGGGACCAGGATGGCTGGCCTGGCACCCACTGGAAGAACAGAATTGCCATTTCTCAGGGCTTGCCTAGACTGCCCTCTGCCCCCAGAAGGACCATGTGCCATGTGGCCAGGCTGCTGTGCACGTCAGGCAAACACAAATTTAAGGAAGCTCTGCAAAATAGTGACCCTGCAGAAAGGTCATGGTCATGAGGTCAGTGAGAGTCTGAGTGGCCCCGAAGGAAGGAGATGAAGACGCCCCTTTCTCCAGGAGCTCCTGGCAGGACAGGTACTTCCATGTCCTGGTGCCCAGTTACTGGCGAAGCGGGGTGTGTGCCTGTCCCCGACCCCTGATGGGTTTGAGCATCAACAGGGGACGCCTCTGCATTCTATCCCGGACTCCTTGGTTGCACCGTGGTTGGAGAGGAGGACCCACCTGTGTGTGGGGGTCGCTCACTCACACGCTGAGGGTGATGGGCATCACGTTGGCAAACTCCTCTCCAATGCCTCAGGGGAAACACTTCTTTGAATTGTAATTACAGCATTCCCCTAAATTGAAGATTCTTTGAGATGAAAACTACTTTTGAAAACACAGTAAGATTGGAGTACAGCAGTCACCTTGGCACGTGAAGACGGGTCTGAAGAGGGGAGGTGAGCCCAGCATGGTGGGCCTGGCGCAGCACCAGGGGACCCCAACTGCACCGGCGGAGGGTGGGGTGTGCCCTGGAAGTCCTGGGCCAGCGCTCCCAATCCGGCGATAGGAACAAGCCTTGGTGATTGTGACACGGAACCGCACGTTGTTGCAGCTGGAGATGCCTTAAATGCAGCCTAGCACCATCACCTGGAAAGAGGGGCAGAGCTCCATGTGGGCATTTCTGGTCGAAGTGCCCATGCCATCAGAGGGGGCCCCACAGTGCTGGTGGTGTCCAGGGCACGCAGCGCTGTGGGGAAGGATAGGCAGTCCAGGGATGCTGGTGAGCAGCTGATACTGGCCGACGGTGCTCCATTCCACTGGGATGCCTGGAAGACAGTGTGGAGCTCATGCCTCGGGGTGAGGGGTCCCCTGAGCAGGTATCAAGTCCCCAGCTCCCATCCAGCCTGTGTGGAAATTGCTCCCTCTCCCCACTGCTTCAGCCTGTCCCAATGGTGGGCACATGTGCCTGCGGCCAGGGAAGCGCAGGCCAGCTCAGGGCTCCATGGTGGGAGCCCTGGGGAGCAGGTCGAGCCCCTCTGCTGCTCTGTCCCCCGGGGGCGTGGGCCCTGTCCCTCACCTGGCAGTGCCTTGGGGCAGGATGGCTGCACTGGCCCGGTCTCCTGTCCTGGCTTCAGCCCCTGCGAGCAGAGAGTGGGGAGGATGGGGGCTTTCTGAGAGGGTTCTGGGGAGGGCTGCCAGCACACACCTCCCACTCCCCCATCGCTGCCGGGAGCCGGACAGGGGTGCCCATCCCTGTGTATGTAGCTGGGTCTGAACTGACAGCTCTGGGAAAAGCCCTCCAGGGGCAAGACAGGGAGCTTGAAAACCAGGGGTCTGGGGAATGGGAGGATTGGAGGCAGAAATCCTGTCTCTTCCCTCCTCAGTCCTCTTCCGGTCCAGCTCCCAGACGGTCTATGGCAGCAGAAGGGACAGCAGAGCAGGGGCGGCTGATCTCCAGCCACATAAATATTGAGGGAGTGGAGCGTCCCTGTCCTATCAGAGCTGCTGTGAGTCTCAGGTGGTGAGACAGACCTCCACTGCTTTTTCCTGTCTCTGTCCTCCTGCTCTGTGGCCCCAGCATTGGGTGAAGATGTGGGTTTGCAAAGCCGAGCAAGAAAGGGAAGATCCAGGGAACCAGAAAGGACCGGATGGATCATGGGAGCTCAAGAAAGTGGACCTGAATGGCACGAGTGTGGTTCTAACCCTGATGGCACAAGGAAGATGTGAACGGAAGGAAGGGACAGACCACCACCCAGCCAGCCTGGCTCCTGCAAAACACGCATGCACAGACCCACAGCCCTGCAGGACTGACACAGAGCTGACCTGACCCTGAAACCACAACCCACAGAACGCTGGTCAGAATTTGTGCCCTGAATGCAGCTGGGTGAATCACCCACTGAAACAAAAATACCAACATTTCCCAGAGAGCGCAAATAAGATGTAGACTCTCGTAAGACAATTTTCAGAACATCCAGGATATGACCCAAGATTACTCAGTATACAGAGAACCAAGAAAATTACAGCTCTCCTGGGGGGTGGGGGGAACCAATCAACAGATGCCAGTGCTGAGATAACTCAGATATTGGAAATATCTGACAGACTTTAAAGAAGGTATTATCCAAAAATTCCAGGGACTTCCTTGGCAGTCCAATGGTTAAGACTCTGTGCTTCCAATGCAGGGGGACCAGGTTCAATCCCTGATTGGGAAACTAAGATCCGACATGCTCTGTGGCCAAAAGAAAAAATGAAAGTTCCAAGTGGGAGTAAGCACTTTTCAAAGATTGGAAAGGTTGGAACTATTAGTAAGAAATAGAAGATAGCCTTAAAAACCAAATGGAAATTTTACTGATGTCCTGGAAAATTAAAAAACCAAAATAAAAATCTCATTAGTGAACTCAAGAGCAGACTGAAGATGTCAGCAAAAAGGGCTTATGAACTTGAGGACAGATCAACAGAAGTTATCCATTACAAACACTGAAGAGGAAGAAAATGTTTAAAAGCATGAATAGAGCTTCAGCAGTCTATGGGACAATTAAAAAAGTCTTTCATGTCATTGGACTCTCAGAGGGAAATGAGAAAGTGTTACAGAAAAAGAGGAAGGGGGAGCCGAAGGACGAAAAAAAAGAGATAACGGCTGAGACTTTCCCAGATTTGTCAAAGACAGAGGTTTATGAAACTTATTGAACCCCAGAACAAGTAAATTCTAAGAAATCCACATCAAGGTACTGCTAAAAAACTAAAGACAAAGGGAAAAAAAAAGCCCTGAGAGCCTTTAGACAAAAGACATAATTTACAGAAGAACAAAGATTTGAACAACCGCAAATTTCTCATCAGGAACAGAGAAGCTAGAAGGAAGTGGAATAAGACTTTGAATTCTGAGAGATAAGAACTGCCAAACCAGAACCCCATAGTCAGGGGGAATATATTTAGGAATAATCATGATATGAAGATGTTATCAGCTGAGGACAGGTTTAAGATATCTCATTGCCAGCATACTTACTCTGGAAGAAGGGCTAAGAGAATTCTTCAACAGGGAGACATTTTCTGAGTTCTTCATGGGCTGAGTAACCTTGGATTGCATTCTGGGCATATGTAAATTGTGCTATGAGACTCTGTCTTACTTATCTCTATGGGGAATGTTGGTATTTTTGTTTGGGAGGATGGAGGAAGGGGTTCCACGTGAGTGATGCAGGAGCTTCTGGAAGGACAGCGGCCCAGCCCACACCTCCGATGTCCAGAGCTGTGAGATAACAAACGTGTGTCGTCTTAAGCCATTGTTGGTGTTGGCTTGTCACTGCAGCCCCCAGAAGCTAACCAGCTGCCCAGAGAGGAGAGGTCGCTGCCGTGAAGGCTGGGGGAGAGCCTGAAGGGACCTGCTGGGGCTGGAGCCCTGCAGTGGGGGCTTCTTGGTTTCTCCCCTTACTCTCTTCCTCAGACCAGGAAAGTCCAGGACATGTGATGAGACAGGAGGCAGGGCAAACTGAGGGCCACTGGAGAAAGAAGAAATCTCTCCCTCCCACAGGCAGGCCTCTGGGCTGGAGAAACGCATCTCCAAACACCTTCTAAGCTCTGGGCATCTGAAGACCCTGCCCAGATGGTGGTACCGGATGGAGGCTATGTGTGTACTGTCCGAGTGCCACAGAGGGTCGCAGGGACAGGAAACATCACTGGTCCATCCACAGGGACATGAACACAGAGCCACGTCGAGGCCACACCCACAAGCTTCCTTACGGGGCACACCCTCTATTTTCTGGGGAACCTCAGCTTTTCTGGGGAGTCCCAGACACCTCTCACAGCTAAGAAATAGCTGGAAGAAGATGCCAAGGTTTGGGCTCATGTGCAAACTTGCATCCTGGCCAGCCTGGGAAGTGGAGAAGGGACCAACCGGGAGAGTCTAAGGATGATCACAGAGACAGAACGTGGTGTTCAGGGCTCCACCTTGCTCCACTGCCCTGAGACCCAGCGCCCCCGTGTCCCCGTCGCTTCCTGCCCCTCCAGGCCTCCCATGGCCTGGCTGGGCTGAACTCAGTGGACGGAAACCCCAGACTGGCTCCCACTCAGAGACACTAGGCTAGCAGGACCCACTAGTGGGTCTAGCCTGCCCAGAGATCAGCCCCCTAGAGAAGGGGGGGCGGGGTTTGGTGGGTGTGTGTATTTGAGACGAGGAGGCCTGGGAGGAGGATGCAAGTCTGCCCAGCTCTCCCAGTGGGCTCTCACCTGCGAGATCAAGAGGAGGAAAACAGCTGTGGGGGTGGGTGGTGCCCAGCTGCCTTGAATCCACTGGGCAGAGCAGCCCCAGGCAGGGCAAGCCACGATGGCCAGACCCTGGCAGGGCCCCCGGCTGCTGCTGGCTGTTGTGGGGGCTCTGGTGGCCCTCAGCTATCAATCAAAGCGGAAGAGTTTCATTTTTGTCTACGAGGTGCCTGTGTCAGACCCCGTGGTGGTGACCACCATGGACTTTTTGACTGAGGACTTCAACAAGAAGAACGAGGACCTGTACAACTTCAGGATCGTGCGTGTCCTGAAGGCCGTGAAGAGGGTCAGTGCCCACCCTCCTTGTGCCCTTCTCTGGGGATCTGTGGGCTCAGGGCAGCCATGCAAGTGAACTCAGTCTCATTTAGTCCAAAGAGGGTATTTCAGGAGAAGCAGAAATCTCCTGGATTGGATGAAGTGGAGTCGCTTAAATGATACCCAAGACCAGGGCTGCACATCCTGGTTCAAGGGCCTGAGCTGCGGGAAGGGGACTCTTGGGCACCGGGAGACCATGTGTGTGCATGTCGGGGGCTATCTCCATGAGGGCAGCAGCACCCAGTACCCACAGCTGAGACGGGCTGGCCCTGAGAGTCTAGCCTGCTGCTCTCTGCCCTTTACATCAGCAACACATGGATCACCAAGGGTGACTTTGCCCATGGAGTGGCTTCTGGGGAATTCTGCTCAAATGGCAGAGGGGCCAGGGGAGGCAACCAGGAAGGGGAGAGGGGAACCCATGGGTCTGTCCAAGGAGGGCCTTCAACCTGGGTGCCCCATGAGGAGCTTCCACCCCTGGAAGTGATGGAGATGGGAGAGGGGTCCTTTATCTGTCGTCTTTGCCTCCCACAGCTGACTGACCACCTGGAGTATCAGGTCAACCTGGAGATGAGGCGGACTACCTGCCTCAAGTCGGAGCTGACCAACTGCTCCTTCCAGGAAGGGAAGCTCTACAAGGTACTGGGCAAATCACCAAGAAAGGGCTCAATTCCTGGGGCTCTGCTTCTCAGTTGTTGGAAGAACGCTGGGGAGGCAGGGGGCCCAGGTGGAGGAGCAGAAGTGGCTGAACTGCAGGGTTGGGGCGGAGCACTCTGGCCCCAGGCAAATAGCTGGTTATAATATTTTAGCGGCTGGGGGACTTTGCTGGTGCACCCACTGAATATCTGAACATCAGCCTGTTGTGAACGCACAATCACTGGGCTGTAGGCTCTGTTCCTTTAACCAGCAGTGTTGAAGCAAACAGGAAGAAGCGATAGGAAAATGGGTCAGGAATAGTTCAATCAGGGGTGGAGTGGGTCAGGGAGGGGAGAAGCCTGCAGGCCCATGACCTGGTGAGGAGCCACCTCCCCGAAAATGGCTTCACCCCCACCCAGTGTTCTCATACTGGGAAGGTCAGCTGGGCCATCATCACTCAGGAGGTGGACCATCACACACACACACACACACACACACACATGTCAGAAGGGCCCATGTGCTCAGGGGCCTTGAAGATCTCAAGTCCTACAGGCCCTGCAAACCACAGCTCTTTACTCAAAGGGACTGGGTGATCACATAGTAAGCTTGCCTAGGACAGTCCTGTTTGCTGTCTGACTTCTTAGTGTCATTATTAATACCATCCCCATTTGCTTACAACGTGTCCTGGTTTGGTTCCTAGATTTCTGGTCACCCTAGTTCTAGTGGCCTGCGTGTTCTGGACATAAACGTATCTACCCACAGGCTCCCCCTTTCATGGAAAAGTCTTCAAAATCTAGCAAGTTAGACTTGTTGGTGGAGAAGATCATGAAGTCTATGAAAAGAGTAATTGATGATTACAGTAAACTTAGTCTTGTCACTGTGAGAGATTGAATTGTGGAGTCAGTGAATTCTATTTTAGGAGAAATGTCAATGTTTAAGCCTCCCACCCCACCATGTCCTTGCCCTGGGATTTCTAAGAGAGCAGGAAAGCAAAATCACACTATGAAATGATAATAATGTACAAAATCTGTTGATTGAGCTTTCATTGATGGAAAAGAAATGGGATCTTGGGAGAGAACCAGGAAGGAAGGCGAAGGTGTGATGACAGGTGGGATGGACAGATGAAGGAAGGAAGGAGGGAAGGAGAGGGGATGGGTCGCGTGGGAGGAAGGTGAAGGGAGGCATGGAGGGGTGAGGTAGGAGAGCAGGTGGAGGGAGAGAAGGAGGGAACCAAGCAAGGGCAAGCGTGACAGGAACAGTACATGCATAGAAAAGAAGAGGGAGAAAAAGTCAGTCGTTCCCACAGAGACATGGGTGGGGAGACACTTCATCTCCAGTCTCCAATTCCAACCACGAGCAGAAGGTAGTTTTGTGGGGGTGGTTTCAGCAGGGACATTATCAAATCCTTAAAATCAAAATAAGGACAGACCCACAAGTTGCCTGGAGGTGGATTGGGGGGTCGGTGGGGGGGGGGGGAGGCCATCATTTCCCCATCCACATGTCTAACACCTCCTTTTTCCCCTTTAAAATGTTTACCTTCTGTGTTGATCTTTTCTACATTTTGTTTTGTGTTTATTTTAGAAAATCGATTGCTACTTCTCAGTATTTGTTATTCCCTGGTTTGAAAAGTATAAAGTTCTGGCCCAAAACTGCACAAATGTCTAGGTGTCTCGGACTGCAGCCCACAGATACTGTACATCAAGGTACGCTGCACCCAACAGGAACTCTCAGTGGAGAAAATAAATGTTGGTCAACCTGTGCTCTTCATGCTCTGAATGTCTATGATTCCATTCTTTTCCCCCCAGACTCTTTAACTTATAATAAAATGATCTGAAGTTCTTCTGGGCTAGGGCAGTTTGGGGGTCTAAGTGAGATGACATGTATAATCCTTGTCCTTATAGCTTATACACTTTCATGATAGTAGAACTTCAACCTCATCTTTATATCAAGTAGGATTGTTTAGATTTTAAAATAAGTTGAGAAAAGGGGGAAGGAGAACAAAGGAAGATGCTCTAATTACTTAACTAAACAGCTAAAAGATACTAGCAAGAATGCCTGTGATGGCATCTCTGAGACGCCTAGTCTTTCTTGTCTAAAGTGTGAAACAAGAAGAAACAAGGACAAACAATGCAAGTAATTGAAAAGAAGAGGGCACATGCTTTATTTTTGCAGGCACAAGCACTTTCTGATACCAGACTTCAGAATTAGACTCATACCCCAGCATCAGAAGCATTGGACCAGAGCAGGTCTCTTTTTGGAAGGATTTCTCTCCCACAATTGGCACACCAACCACAATGAAGTTTGGTTTCTTGTTTTCCTTCCTGTGGGAGGAGGAGGATGTGGGCTATCATGCCCCATTTATTCTTCCCAACAAACCCATCAGATAAATTCCTCCGGGAAGGCAGTGTTTGAGGGCAGAGAGAAACCAGGAATGCTGCATTAAAGGGGGTGCCCTTTCACGGATGTCACATTAGCAGTGAGAAATAAGCACTCCCACCCACCAGCTTGATTCAGGATGTCAATGTCACCAGGCTCAGCTCCCCACTCGACTTCCCCCGTGTGGTCTCAAGATGGCACCTGAGGTTCACTGAGTCACATCCGCCCTGGTTCACACAAGATAAGGAAAGGATGAGCCTCCACAAGTTTGAGCAAAAGCCTTGGGGTTTAATGTCTCCGGGGGATTCTAGGGACTCTGTGGGAGACTCACAGGCCCACACAGCAGCCATCGGCTGGCAGAGAGAGAGGTGGCTGGGGCGTTTATCTCCTTTTGCAGCTTGCCGGGCATTAATTCCTTGGAACCTCTAGCTCATGGTGGCTCGAGGGCAGAGCAAGCAGCCAGAGGTGATGGAAACAGGTGTTGGCATTTGGAGCCGGTGTGCACAGAAGGATGAGAAGTGAGAGACACGGCAGACACTGAGGGGACAAGGCATGGGTGATCTGTGAGCTGGCAGCAGCCACCGCATCCCCAACAGCAAGAGAAGGCTGCAGCTTTCAAAGAGCAATTTCTTTTTTTCAACTTCTACTCTCCCAATGAAAGTTCTGGAGTCCTCAGGACTCCATTTCAGGTGAGGCCCCTTTTGCTATGTTTCTTCCCCTCTACCAACCGTCTGGGAAAATGTTAACCTACAGTCTCCTTATCCTTAAACAAAAATGACAGTACCTACTTCTCGGATTCGTTGTAAAGATTGATGATAAATGCATCTAAGTCGCTCAACACAGTGCCTAACACAAAACGAATATTCAAACAAACATTAGCCATTTGTAAGAACACCGGCAGTAGCAGCGTAATCTAATTAATCAGCTGTCGACGGTCTTCCGGCATTTTGACTGCTTGGTCTGGAGCTGGGGGCTGGGGTGGGGGTGGGTTGGAGAATAAAGGAAAGGCAGGACATGTGTGCTCATTGACCTTGGACTTCCCAGCCCAGTGGGTTTTTGAAATTTCTTATTTTGAAATCACTGTATATTCAGAGGAAGTTACAGAGAATGCAGAATGGTCCCTTTACCCTTCATTTAGTTCCTCCCCCAACCATGGTTACATCTTTTGCAATTATGGAAAAATATCACAGGCAGGAAATTGACACCATACAGTGTGTGTGTGTCCTTTCATCACGTATGTAGATTTGTGTGGCCACCTGCACGAAGACCTTTGCCCGAACTCCACGGCAATCGCACCCTTTCTTCACCCTCTCATACTTCCAGAAATCACTAACTTCTCCATCTCTATCACTGCACCAATTAACACATATTGTGTAAATGGAATCATATAGGGCTCTTTGGGGACTGGTAACAATGCCCTTGGGATCCATCCAAGTCATTTCATGCACAGCAGTAAGCGCCTTTTAACTCCTGAGTGGCATTCCATGGTGTACTCAGTACCAGAGTTAACTATTTACTTGTTGCAGGTGTTAGTTGTTCAAGTTTTGGGCTATTACAAAAGAAGCTTACATGGACAATCATGTAAGGCAGTGGTCCCCAACCTTTTTGGCTTCAAGGACCAGTTTCGTGGAAAACAATTTTTACATGGGCTGAGGAGGGGTAGGGGATATTTCAGGATGATTCAAGGGCATTATAGTTATTGTTGCTGCTAAGTCACTTCAGTCGTGTCCGACTCTGTGTGACCCCATAGACGGCAGCCCACCAGGCTCCCCCGTCCCTGGGATTCTCCACGCAAGAACACTGGAGTGGGTTGCCATTTCCTTCTTACATCAGCTCCACCTCAGATCATCAGGCATTAGATCCTGGAGGTTAGGGACCGTTGATGTAAGATTTACGTGTGGAGCTAAATTTTCATCTCTCTAAGTTAAATGTCCAGGAGTGCAATTGCTGAGTTAGGTGGTAAAGCATATTTTAAGATTAAAAAAAAAAGAAACTGCCAAGCTTTTCCAGAGTGGATGTATTATAGTGTTCCTCTCTGTCTCTGGAGATGGGCTTCTCTGGTGGCCCAGTGGTAAAGACTTCCCCCGCCAATGCAGAAGACACAGGAGATGTGGGTTCGATCCTTGGGTTGAGAAGATCCCCTGGAGGAGGAAATGGCAACCCACTCCAGTATTCCTGCCTGGGAAATCCCATGGGCAGAGGAGCCTGGTGGGCTACAGACCATAGGGGTGCAAAAGAGTCAGACACAACTTAAAGGCTAAATAGCAATATCATCTCTGGTGACAATCTTTGCTCTGAGGTCAACTTCATCTGATACTAATGTAGGCTCTCATGCTTTCAATGAATGCTTGCATGATAAAACTTTTTTCACCCTTTTATTTTCAACCTACCTATATCATTATGTTTAAGGAAAGCTTCTTGTAGACATCCTACAGTTGGTCATTTTCTAAATCCACTCTATCAATCTCTGTCTTTTGATTGGCTCATTGAGACAATTTACACATGACTTGTATGTACCATGCATATAATTATTAATATGTCAGTGATTATGTCTATTTTGCTATTTGTTCTCTGTTCTCTCTGCTTTTAATTTCTGTTTTATTTTTCCTGTGAGTTTCTTGGACATTTTTTAAAAGAATTCCACTTGTATGTATCTATACTGTTTTTGGCTATTTTCATGTATTTTTATACTGTTTTTGCTATGTTTTTCCACATACACTTTTTAGTGGTCACTCTAGATATTACATTACATATATATAATTCGGTTTACTTGCATCAATATTCTACCAGTTTGAGAGACGTGTAGACAGTTTATCTCCATTTACATTCCATTTCTAGAAGTCAGCCACTAGGCCGAACTCGGCTGGGATGTTAGGATCTGGACACAGAGGTTTCCTGGAGGCTCTTGGCCTGTGGCAGGGTGATAAGATGCCATTTCATAGGACTCTCCCTCTGATCAATGAGGGAGCAAGGGTAGCAGGCAATGCCAGGCCCCCAGGCAGCCCTCTAGGACATCAGATTTGCAAAACTGGACATCCCTCTTTTTTTGCACAACAATTTCCCCACCTTTCACCCTTTACCTTCATTCTCTCTTCTGACTCAGAACCTTCCAGCAAATGTGAGGTTCTTGCTCGTGTTTACTCTTCCCCTTTGGAAATACTTTCTCCAGTTACCATCATGACTGCTAGTGAGACCCAGTCCCCAGGGAGGAGGCCAGCTGGTCCGGGGGCAGCGCTCAGCCCACAGCCGATCCACTAGTGGTTAAGGGCACATCTTTTCTGCTCGACTTGTGAGTTGCATGAGGGAAGACACCATGGGTCTCACTCCCCCAGCCGTGAGCCCGAGAGAGGCTCAAAAACCCTCTGTCAAGAAAAGCTCCCACGGCCAGCCCAAGATAGGGTCCTTGGAAAGGCCTGCTGGCAAACCTGGCCTTGGCTGGAGCCTGGGAATTTGGATGATAAACCATTCCAATGCTGATATAAGACTTTCCCTCAGTGATAAGAGGGCCTCACTATGTCTACAATGTTTATACAAACAATGAGGTTTATGCTGAGCACCTGTTTTTTTTCCACAAATCTGCGATTTTGGTACATGCTGGGCAGAGGCTGCCTATGTGAACAGCACCAAGTCCCCAGGGAGGTTCCCTGGCACACATTCCATCGAATTCCTAGAGGAACGAGGGGTGTCCCATGTGGTGGCCCCGAGAAGGGATGCTGGAATCCTGAGCCTGATGTCTGTGGTGTCTCCCCCAGAGCCCCTTCCCTGTGCGGATTTTGTCCTGTATCCATCACTGTAATAATCACATCCTGAGCACCCTGAGAGTCCTCCCAGTGAATTCCTGAGCCTGGAGGTGGGCAGTGGGACCCCTGACGTACTCACAGAGACTAGTGTCAGTCATAGAGTTATCCATGCGTGGGGCAGAAACTGGGCCCTCCAAGCTCAGGCCAGAGTCAAAAGGTACCCGAACAAAGAAAAGCTCAGAGATGTGCCTGAGGGTGGGAACGAAGTTATGAGGTTCCCCCAAAGAATTAACTGCCTTCTGCTGAAATGGCATCAGCCACCTAAAGACCATCGACTCCGTGCATGAGTGTGAGAGCACGTGGGAGAGTTTTTGGTGGCCACGTATGTGCACGTGTATGTGAGTGTGGATGAGGATATGAGGGCCTGGCAGATTCTACAGCACAAAGCACCCAGCACAGCGGCCCCAGTTTCCATCAAGGATCTTTGCACACGTGCATCTATACATCCAGGCACGAGTTATTCCAGAGCTGGTAATGGTTCATCCAGGGTAGAGTGTACACCAAAAAGTCACAAATGAAACTCTGTGGGAGAAGAGAGAAAACAGCTTTCAGGGAAATGGTTCTTAAAGATGACAAGAAGTTTCTGCCCCTGCCCCCCGCCCCTGCTTGGGGAGTCCGGACCCCGTGCTGAGGCTGAGGCCTGACCACATGGGCGAGGTGGGTTTTGCTCACTGGCACATGCTAGGGGTGAAGGGGGTGTCCGAGTCAGCACAGGAATGTCATCCTGGGCTCCCCCTCCCAGTCCTCCTGCACTTCCCTCCCTGGCGCAGTGAGAGAGACCCTCAGGCCTGCCAATTTGCAGGAGGGCAGAGGTCAGGAGACAAGGAGGTGACTGGACAATCCAGAGGGATCTGGGGATGCGGACCAAGACAGAACAAGGTCCCCAAGGAAAGAAAAGCCACTTCCACCTGAGGTCCAGGGAGTGGACCAGGTGGGCAAGAGGTCCGGCAGCCCAGAGACCTGGGGCCAGGGCGGTGCCAGCCCAGGGTGCAGAGATGCCCAGTTACAGCGCTCCCCTTTTCCCCTCCCCGCCCCGGCTGCCACCGTGGCATCAGGCAGCCCCGTGGCTGAGTCCTGGCTCTGCCCCAGCCACAGGGCTCCTGACACCTCTCCACGTTTCCTGTGCAGTGTTTACTGCCCCCTCGACTGGAGCCCCTCGTCAGCTGCTTGTCAGCACACACCTTCTTCAGACTCTTCTTGGTCTGAAGGGGGCACGAGCGCTTTTTCGTGCTGTTCCTCTTGCACTTGGTCCGGCTAATCTTCACGGTAATCAGGTACTCCACGCCCGTCGTCAGCTGCCAAGAAGCAAAGGCTGTTAGCTTTGACTCCCAGCATGGCTGACGCTCTCCTGGAGGAGCTGGGACAGGAGGAGAACTTCAGGAGCCTCCGTCCCTGGTCCATTCCCGGGGCTCAGCCTCCTCCCTACCTGCTGGAGGAGGTAGGGCCCAGTGCCCCCGATCACCACCTGGGATGTGCGATGCCCAGTCCTTGCTCTGTACCCACTCTACTGCTGCAGCCACTACCCGTCTCCCTCACATCCTTGGGACCAGGGAGGCAACCTGGCTGCAGCCCCATCACGCACCCAAGTCTGCCCTGCAGTCCTCAGAACACGGGGATGGAGCCGTATGGGCTAGTCTAGCTCCTGGGCTCTGCCTCTGTCCTCATCTTCCCTGCCTGCTGCCTTGTCTCAAAGTTAGTGGTCAAAGCGGTGAGAAGGCTGGGCACTCTGTGGGGTGGCTCCTGGGAGGACAGGCCCCAGAAAACCTCAGGGCAGAGAAGCAGGGGAAGGGAACTGGGATAGGACCACCATCCTGATCCCGGCGTCCCCTGGAAGGATGTCAGGACCTGGGCCTGCTCTGACATCAGGTTTCGGGGCTCCTGGCTGCTCATCTAAGGATCACTCCAACTGGCTAGCGAGACTGGTGCCAAGAGTTTCCTCTCTGACCCTCAGCACACCCTGCACGTGTGAAGACACTAGGAGGCTAGCTGAAAGTTAGCTAATCTTTTAGTGTGCTTATGCTCGCATGCTCAGTCGCTCAGTTGTGTCCAACTCTTTGTGATCCCATGGAGTACAACCCCCAGGCTCCTCTGGCCACAGGATTCTCCAGGCAAGAATACTGGAGTGCGTTGCCATTTCCTTCTCCAGGGGATCTTCTCGACCCAAGGATCAAAGCCAGGTCTCCTGCATTGCAGGCAGATTCTTTTTTTGTGTGTGCAAGCAGATTCTTTACCATCTGAGCCACCAGGGAAGCTTGAGTGTGCTCATTTCCCAAACCCAGCAAATCGAACCAAGGTAGGTGTATTACTGTCGCCGTCCTAACTCACAGAGTTTACTCTCTAACTTTGAGGGCAGGTTGGACCAACAGAAGGTTTTTTAAAACAGCTTTGCTTTCCTCTATTATCCTTCAACTGATGTATTCCAGAGAAACTTTAGATGTTAAACAAAATGAGAGAGGATGGGTAATTCCAGGTTCGGAAAGGACCCAACTAGAGGCCCCCTGTATCATTCTGGGTTTCTCAAGGACACAGCTACAATCTCCAGATCCAGATTTTCAAGCTGTGGACGTGAATGCTTATATTTTGCCAAAAGAGAGGAATAATAAAGGCAATGAAACCATCCTCGGTTGCTGTCCTTCTGGCAAATTTCTGAATGAAAACAATTCTTCCCCCCAGAAGAGTAGCTAAGAAGCTCGGAGGATACTCAGGTAGATCCAGATTTTCAAGCTGTGGACGTGAATGCTTATATTTTGCCAAAAGAGAGGAATAATAAAGGCAATGAAACCATCCTCGGTTGCTGTCCTTCTGGCAAATTTCTGAATGAAAACAATTCTTCCCCCCAGAAGAGTAGCTAAGAAGCTCGGAGGATACTCAGGGGGCTCGGGGTCTGAAGGACACTGCAGGGCCGGCTCCCAGGAAGCCGCCCCGCCCCCAGCCCTCTCTGGGAGCCACACCTGTGCCACTGTCTCACCTGCACCTGGCTGCGGAGCAGCTTGTCGACGCCAAACAGGTAGGAGTCATTGCTGTTGTTGTTGTAGTTCTCCAATAAGAAGGTGAGCGTGGCGTTCACGTTCTTTGGGCTCTCGGAATCCTGGAAGCCAAGCCACTGTTGATGCCGACCCAGCACGAGCGCCAGGGCCACCAGCAGCAGCAGAGGGTTCCCCCAGCGTCCAGCTCCCATCTCTGTGGTTTCCTCTCCACGGGGCTTTCCAGGCAGAAAGGTGCCAGCCACATCCACTCACTTGCTCTCCCTGCTGCCCTTGCCCATGCAGGTTTCCACGGGAGATGCCTGCCTGCAGGAAACCGAGAACCGAGACCTTGACCCCTTCTTTCTGGGGCTTGCCTGTGACTTGACCAGAGGACCCGCAAGGGACCTGCAGAGGGTCATTCACTTTTCTCACCCCCTGGGTTTCTCAGTAACTGAGGCAAGTATGATTTCTAAATGCCTCTCTCCCCCTTCCCGAGGAGGAAAGCCCCCGGGACAGACCCTGCAGGCAAGAAGAGGTGATGTATCAGACAGAGAAGGAGTTTCCCTGGTGGCTCAGACAGTAAAGAATGCGCCTGCGATGCAGGAGACCTGGGTTGGATCCCTGGCTTGGGAAGAGCCCCTGGAGAAGGGAATAGCTACTCACCCCAGTATTCTTGCCTAGAGAATTCCATGGACAGAGGAGCCTGGCAGGCTATAGTCTATGGGGTCATAAAGACTCAGATGTGACCAACTCCTTTCACTTTCTTTCATCAGACAGGAAAGAGGCTGTCTGTGGGACTGGGGGAAGGTTACAGAGAAGGTGATGCTTGAACTGGGGTGCAAGGGATGAGGGCCTGCTACATTCCAATTACCTACAGTGGCTTCCAGCGGTCTAGGCCAGCGATCCACTGTTTCTTGTGCTTCCCTTTTGCACTGGCTCTCTGCCATCCACTGACCACAGAGTTCTGCTGCTGGATCCAAGTGTGCCTGCAGGCCCCAGTGTTAGCCCTTACCATCTTGGTGTGACCCCAGCAGAGCTTTGTGAGGTAACCCTGGCCTTTCTATGAGGGAGCAATGAGCTGTGAGCCTTGTTTAGAAATAAAATCCTGCAGTTCCCTGGAGGTTAGGTGTTACCTGTGCAGGAGGGGAAATTTCCTCTCCACTCTTTGGGTTTCTGTCTGGGCCTAAGAATTAAATTGACAGAAGCCAGATTAACAGGAGAAAGACAACCAACTTTCTGGGCTTTCATGAGTACCCGGGAGCCTCCGCAAGAAAGTGAAGACCCAGAGAAGTGACCGGAGCAGGGAGCTTTCATCACTTGTAGACACAGTAAAACTGTGAAGTAACCAAGAGGAAGGGGTTGAGTTCAGGGTACCCCATGGGGCAGGGGCAACAGGTTAGTTTATGCAGACTCCTTGGCTCTGTGTTCCAGTCTCCAGTTACCAGGACAACCTCTGTCCTCATGTGCAGGGAGGGGATGGTTTCACTTGGTACATTTATCTCCTGCTTCAAGAAGGAAGGACTAGTGGGGAGGTCAGAGTGACCTTCCTGCTTCTGCCATTTTTTCAGACTCCTCCGGCTTAAGACCATCTTTGGGCCAAGGTGCCATATTTGGGGATAGCTTGTCCTAAACCCCATCACCAGCACCCATAAGCCCATAAGAGCTCCCTGTGCTTAAAATACTCATCGAAGTGGGATCCTGAATGGCATTCTGCTCCAGACAAAGAACGCTGGTGGGACAATTATGAAATGTGGATAAAGTCTGTAGACTAATAGCGTAAAACTGTTGACGCGAATAACCAATAACCCATCTATAACAGGGATAGAAAAGGGCTCTATTTGAGATAAACTGAGGAGTATGTCCAGAGACACAACAAACTCAGATGACTCTGAGGAACTTCTGGGAATAAGCATGGCTGTCAGTAGTTTTATGTCGTATTAGAACAAAAAACATCAAACCAGCCAGGGATACATGCCTGCAGGGTTTCAAAAAAACTGGATCAGCAAGTATACAGAGAGTCAGTTCAGCCATGGCCCTGGGAGAGGAGTCTTATCATCAAGGAGTCTCATCATCGGCATCCTAGGAAGGGAGACATTTATCTCTTATCTTCAGATGTTATAAACTTCTGGACAGTCTGCCCTTTTCTTTAGCGATTAAAGCAGATATACAGTGTATGTCTGATGGGTCACAAACAGGCTGTTTTAATTAGCATAAAATTCAACACAACTCATATATAAGCCTGGGGATTCCCTGGTGGCTCAGACAGTAAAGCGTCTGCTTACAATGCAGGAGACCCGGGTTTGATCCCTGGGTTGGGAAGATCCCCTGGAGAAGGGAAATGGCAACCCACTCCAGTATGCTTGCCTAGAAAATTCCATGGATGGAGGAGCCTGGTGGGGTACAGTCCATGGGGTCGCAAAGAGTCGGACACAACTAAGCGACATCACTTCACTTCATTTCATATATAAGCCAGAATGACTAACTCCTACTTCAATATGTGAACATTTCTTCTGTAAATACAAATGTTAACTCTTTGGTTTCCACCGTCATCCTAGAATTAACACAGGATGTTAGCATGCAGGGATGGGAGAACTTGATGCTATTGTTGTAACCTTTTTGTAAGTCTGAAATGACTTCAAAATAAAGATTAAAATGTTCAAAAATAAATACATAGGATCTTAGTCATTGAGAAGCAGCTTGATATGGTGAGGGAGACCCAAGTTTGTAATTGGCTCTGCTGGGGTCTTTGCTGGGTTCTAGGGGAGCTGGTTCATCTCCTCAGCTTCAGATTCTTCATCTATAAGATGAAAACAGGGAAAAAGACTCATCTCAGATTAGGGTGGAGACAATGAAGGGAGGAACCTGTTCTCAAGCCAGGCAGGAACACCCTCCTCCACGATTCTGCCATGACTCTGAACATACACGCCCATGGCCCGTTGGACCCCAAGTGTCCTGGAACCTAGGCCACTCTCCAGTGTGAAACTCTTACCATACCTGGAAGGGTGTCCTCCCAGACCCCATGGCTTCATGATTTGTCCAGCTCGGGGAGACAGCAGCCTCAAGAATACTTGAGCCCAAATGGCAGGTGTGCAATCATGAAACAAGATACAGAAGGATTCTGAGTGATGTGCGAGAGTGCTTGGACCTGGACCAGCTTGGCCCGTCTAGATGTACAGCCACCCTGGATACACCACCAGTCTGTGGACCTGGGGAGGGGAAGGTGATATCCAAGGGCCGTGTTAGGAAACCCACAAACATACCAAATAGATTTGCTTAAGAAATGTGGGCTGATTATATGCATGGAATAAGGGGAGAACAGGGGCCCTGGTCAAATGCCAGGAAAGGGAAAAGGAGAATGAACACATCCAAGGAAAAGGAGGAAGTGGGAAGAAGTAGGAGGCCTCATGAAGTCTATGCCTAAGGGAAAAACAAGAGCCTTGGTCACATCTGTGAAATGAGGAAGGAGCAGTGCTCTAGTTCTTTCCAAGAGTAAGGATGAAACAGGGCAAATCGTGGGCCAACGGGAACACAGCATCCTCGTCCTGTCCACGGAAAGTGAGGAACAGGGACTGGACAACATCCCTGGGGCAAGATGAGTCAGGCAGCAGTGTTCCATCCACAAATCAGAGGGCTGAGATGTGCTGTTTCCACAGTTGAGAGAGAAGTTGAGGGCTTGGTCATGTCCATGTGATAAGTGGAAAGCAGGGGTGGTCCTGTCCATGGTAAAAGGGGAAACCAGGGCTTGGTGAAAACCATGGAATAGGGGGAAAGGTGGAACATGCTGCGGGGAAAAGCAACAACTTTACTGTCCATAAAATAAGGGCAAATGGGGGCTCATCATGTCCATGAAACATGGTACAACTAGCAGAAGAAAAACAGACTCGTAAAACCCATAGAAAGGGAAAGCCTGAGGCTCAGTTGCTGTGTGTGGTCATGGGACAGTTGGGTGAAAACAGAGAAGATACAGCTGTGGCAGGGGAGTATGGGGGATCTGAAGCCTGGGCAAGTCCTCAAGGTCAGAGGAAGGGCCTGATCACATCCAGTGACAGAGCCTGAATAGGCCACACTGGGCAAAACCACTGCTCATTGCCCTATGGTCTGACTGGACATCTGAAGTGGGGGTGCCTTTGGTCCCCGAAGTGGAGCAGGTCCTGGGGCAGGGGGAGTCACATGGCTGGTGAGAGCCGAAGCCCTAGGGTGTCCGGCAGGTTCCAGGACAGGCTGTTCGGGAGCAGGCAGGCAGGTAGCGGGCACTCCTGCCTGGCCAGGCTGGGTGCAGACATCCCATGGGGCGGCTGTTGGTCTGGTCTCACCGTGGGGCCTGGGCCATTGTGAGGGGGACACCGCCCAGCAGGAGCCAAGCGTTGAGGTGGGGAGGCCTCGCCACTGTTGCTTGGCTGAGCTTCACCTTCTGAGTATGTAAGGTGAGGTGAAGTCGCTCAGTCGTGTCCGACTCTTTGCGACCCCGTGGACTGTAACCTACTAGGCTTCTCCGTCCATGGGATTCTCCAGGCAAGAATACTGGAGTGTATTGCTATTTCCTTCTCCAGGGGATCTTCCCGACCCAGGGATCGAACCCGGGTCTCCTGCATTGGAGGCAGACGCTTTAACCTCTGAGCTACCAGGGAAGTCAGTGTCATAGTAAAACAGCTTGTGGATGTTGACTCATAAAAGGTACAGAAGAGCTGGCACAATGCCTGGGGCTGTTTGCACAAGAAGGAGCTGAGGCAGGTGGAACGGCCCTGGGCTGCCGGCCGTTCCTTCCCTCCATCCCTCTGGAATGACTGGCCTGGGGCTGGGACATGGGTCATGGTGTTCCACTCTCCTAGCGACCTGCATTGCTCCCGAGCCTCCCCTCCTCACTTTAGGGGAACAAATGAGCCCCTCCAAACAACAGCTGGCCCCCTCTGGGTTCTGCTTTCCCCATCTTCTTGTTTGGTTTGTGTTTGACAAGCTCCTCCTTTTCCTCTGAACAGTCCTGCTCTGGCCTGGCTGCTGACCTGGATAGAACCAGGCAGGAAGCCAATCGATGTGCAGTTCATCCTGCTGCCAGAAGCCCTTCAAAGCAAGCCCAGCAAGGAGCAGCCCAGGCTGGATGAATGCCTGCCCAGTACGTTCCCAATGGAGGCTATAGAAGGCACTGCCGGCCGCGAGCGGCTGCCCTGGTCCCTGGGCTGAGGCAGAAGGATGTGGCTGACCCTGGCCAGGGGCTTGCTGGTCCCCCACGTGCAGGCCAGCAGCAGACTGACAGCGGTGGCAAGGCACTGCCCTGAAAGGCCAAAGGCATGTTTACTCTTTCCAGACTAAGACACCTAAGAAATCACGGGGCTCAGGAGGTCAGAGGTCATAGAGCCAGGCGTTTTGTCTCCATGGGACTTCTGCCTGGGGTGGTGGGTTTTTCACATGCCATTGTCCTCATGCAAGCCTTCTACAGATGGTGTCCATAATCCTGTGATGTTGGTTTATCAGCTCCTAAGCAGGCTATAGTGGAGGATAAGGAAGCGTGCTGCAGTTCATGGAGTCACTTGTAAAAGAATGAAACTAGAATACTTTCTAAAACCATACACAAAAATAAACTCAAAATGGATTAAAGATCTAAATGTAAGACCAGAAACTATAAAACGCCTAGAGGAGAACATAGGCAAAACACTCTCCAACATAAATCACAGCAGGATCCTCTATGACCCACCTCCCAGAATACTGGAAATAAAAGCAAAAATAAACAAATGGGACCTAATTAAAATTAAAAGCTTCTGCACAACAAAGGAAACTATAAGCAAGGTGAAAAGACAGCCTTCTGAATGGCAGAAAATAATAGCAAATGAAGCAACTGACAAACAACTAATCTCAAAAATATACAAGCAACTCCTGCAGCTCAATTCCAGAAAAATAAACGACCCAATCAAAAAATGGGCCAAAGAACTAAACAGACATTTCTCCAAAGAAGACATACGGATGGCTAACAAACACATGAAAAGATGCTCAACATCACTCATTATCAGAGAAATGCAAATCAAAACCACAATGAGGTACCATTTCACGCCAGTCAGAATGGCTGAGATCCAAAAGTCTACAAGCAATAAATGCTGGAGAGGGTGTGGAGAAAAGGGAACCCTCTTACACTGTTGGTGGGAATGCAAACTAGTACAGCCACTATGGAGAACAGTGTGGAGATTCCTTAAAAAAAACTGGAAATAGAACTGCCTTATGACCCAGCAATCCCACTGCTGGGCATACACACTGAGGAAACCAGAATTGAAAGGGACATGTGTACCCCAATGTTCATCGTAGCACTGTTTATAATAGCCAGGACATGGAAGCAACCTAGATGTCCATCAGCAGACGAATGGATAAGAAAGCTGTGGTACATATACACAGTGGAGTATTACTCAGCCATTAAAAAGAATACATTTGAAACAGTCCTAATGAGGTGGATGAAACTGGAGCCTATTATACAGAGTGAAGACTTTGGCATTGAAACATGTATAATATCATATAAGAAACAAATCGCCAGTCCAGGTTTGATGCAGGATACAGGATGCTTGGGGCTGGTGCACTGGGATGACCCAGAGGAATGGTACGGAGAAGGAGGTGGGAGGGGGGTTTAGGATGGGAAACACATGTACACCCGTGGTGGATTCATGTTGATGTATGGCAAAACCAATACAATATTGCAAAGTAATTAGCCTCCAATTAAAATAAATTTAAATTAAAAAAAAGAGCAGGACATGACTTAACGACTGAACACCACCAACAAAGCAGGCTATGTCACTTAAATAGTGGTCAAGACCCATCCTGAAAACAAAGAAAGGGGATCCAGGCCCTGAAGGCCACTGGTGGCCATTGCCTGGTTTTCTGTGAACATACCTCCATTTTCCCCAGGCAAACAGCAGCAAAAGCTGAAGAGGATCCAGACTTTGCTGCTGTAACCTTCAAGTCTTCAAGTTCTTTGCCCGTGTTTTCTATTTGGTTGTCAGTGTCTCACTGATTTGTAATTTCTTTATTCTTAATAATAATGATTTGCGGGTAGGTATGCTGCAAATATCCTTTCCTGGATTGTGGTTTCCTCTTTCTGTTTGAGCTATGCTAAGTTGGTAAAATTACATCTTTACTGTTAATGATGTGTAAGTTGGTAAAAATACATTTTTACTGTTAATGATGTGTATGTGTGTGTGTGTGTGTGTTAGTCACTCAGTCTTGTCCGACTCTTTGTGACCTCACGGAATATAGCCACTCACGCTTCTCTGTCCATGGGATTCTTCAGTAAAGAATACTGGAATGGATTGCCATTCCCTTCTCCAGGGGGTCTTCCCGTCCCAGGGATCAAACCCTGGTCTCCTGCATTGCAGGCAGATTCTTTCCTGTTTGAGCTATAGAGAAGTCCTTAATGGAGTGAATGTATCAATTTTTTCTCTTACAGTTTGCAGCTCTGATGTCTATTTAGGGAATTAAGGTCATAAAGCTATTTTCCTATATTTTCACTTAAACTTCTTAAAGATTTAAAGTTTAGCATTTCATATTTACGTTCATAACTATCAAGATTTTCTTTTTTTTTTTTTTTTTGCATGGTGTGTTTACTAATGTTTGTTTAGAATTTTTGTATCGATGTTCGTAAGTGAGACTGGCTCCAAATTGTCCTTTCTCATACTGACCTTTTCTGTTCTGGGTTTTAAGGTTATATGGGCTTCAGATGACTCGGGGAGCATGTCTATCTGGGTCCCTGCAGGACACACTAGCAAAAGGAGGGCTTACTTATGGGGGTACCTGCAATGTTGTGGGCGAAGGAACCCAGGGCACAGGACTGTCATTTCCTGCAGGATGAAGGGAGCCTCAGATGGTCACCTGACCAGGAGACCAAGGAAAACTGCCATGATGTTTCTTACCTTCTGCCCTCCACCTCTGGTTGGGCATCTTTTGGCCAAACACAACAGGAAGTCAGAGGTCATGGTCCCATGGATGCAGTCTGTACAGGTCAGAACCACAGAGCAGACAGCACCACGAGGTGGCTGGTGAGTGGGGCTGGGGGTAAGGTGGTCTGACATGGAGAGACTTCCCTGCTTTCATTCTCGGGAAGAGTTGATAGATTAAAAAAAATTTTTTTTTTGTCCATTTCTTTTGCGGAATGGGAAGAGAGATTCCCTGATTTGACTTCATTGTCTACCAGACACCCTCCCAAAGTGGTCGAGTCTCACCATTAGAGGTAGTTCTGTAAAGTCAGTAGAGATCTTGAATTAACAAAGACTGAACCATCATCCTGCCCCACCTTTCAACCCCCAGGGAAATGCAGGTTTGCTTCCTGTGTTGGTCACCCATCAGTATGTAACCTTCTTGCACATATTTCGTTTGATTTGACATCTCAGTGACTTGTTAACATGGACCCACAGCCCACAGCCCCACAACTCATGCCTGAATGAAGCTCATCCAACACACGTGTTTTCTCTGGAGGGCACAGTCCAGCCTTCTCTACTGAAGACACTAGACAGCATTTCAGCATGGTGCTTGGGGGACAGTTTAAATAGTGAAATCACCAACAGAAACTACAAAGTGGGGAAAACATGGCACTAAATAGACGACCAGAAGGACACTGATTTGTAACGAGAGAAGCACGGTCTTGTCCTCGTGAGCATCGGGCATGCCAAGGTCTCCTGCTCTGCCCAGGTCCACAAATGACCACAAAAGTACCCTGGTATTGATTTGGTTACAAAGAGAAGTTAGGGAGTAGGCACAGCGGCAAGTATGGAATCCGTGGGGCAACAAGCATCATACGTTTCCTGATCCTGTCACCTGTGCAGAGCGTGGAGGGGAAGAGACCCCACACCCTAGAGCAGCCAGGTCCACGTGACTGCTTCTGGGAAAGCCTTTCTTGCATCTTGGGATGGACTTGAGTATTTTGGTAACAGCTAAATGTGACAAAACTCAAATATGCCACAATGGTGAACTGATATGTTACACTCGGTGCATGAATTGGTTGCTCTAGAAGTGTTCTTTCTTTTTTTTATAGGCATATAGTTGTTCTAACAATATTGTGTCAGTTTCTGCTGTACAACAAAGTGAATGAGCTAGCTGTATACATATATCCCCTCCCTCTTGGGCCTCCCTCCCACCCTCTGCATCCCATCCATCTAGGCCGTCATAGAGCTCCAAGCTGAGCTCCTTGTGTTATACAGCAGCTTCCTGCTACCTGTTTTACACGCAGCAGTGCACATACATCAATCCCACTC
This sequence comes from Cephalophus harveyi, assembly GCA_006410635.1. Taxonomy (NCBI): domain Eukaryota; kingdom Metazoa; phylum Chordata; class Mammalia; order Artiodactyla; family Bovidae; genus Cephalophus; species Cephalophus harveyi. The sequence continues at coordinate 203,354 of SJYT01065284.1, read as the reverse complement.
TCACAGTTCATCCCACTCCTCACCAGTCCACGTCTACCAGCCCATTTCCTACGTGTTTCTTAAACACACACTTCCTAGACTCCAGCTTCAGGAGATGCCGACATAGAGAGCTAGGGGGTTAGGGATCGGTATTTCTCGAACATCCTTTGGAAACTGCTTTAATCAACACGCTGATGCTGCCCTTGGAGCTTCTGGGTTGGTCCCACCACCAAATCCACAGAGGCTGCTCTGCTTCTCAGATGCTCATGCCCACTTTTTGCAGCTTTTCTCTTTACTCCACATTGAGTATTGCCTCTAATTTCCTGCCTCCTCCTTTCCCAATCCTGCTCCAAATTAGTTTTTTGAAGTCAGAATAACGGATGTAGTGAAAATAAACTCCACCCGAGAATCTAAGGCTTCCTTCTGCCTCTGAAGTGTCACTACTCTGTGACATAGGCTTTAGTGACCTTTCTTTCTAGGAGTTTGGCCCCATTTGCCTGGCTCTGTCAAGACAGGCTTCATTTTCTTAGAGGTATTTTGTGTGCCAGTGCCCACAGTGTATGTATTAATAGCTTGAAGCTGTCACAGGTTCTCTTTTGGTAGTGACTTTCATAATCGCATCACTACCTTTGCTTTAGTATTCCCAAATATAAATGGTCTAGACTTTGCATTACAGACTAACTCCCTCTGGGACAGGCCGGGAAATCACTGGCACAGGAGAGCGTCTGTCTATGAATACTTCTCCTAGGAGAATAGACGTCGTCCTGGCAGGCAGAACTGTGTCCTAAGAAATCCATTCCACACTGTGGCCAGCATTATGTCAAGAATAAGAGAGCTCAATGGCTCGCGTCCATTGAAAAGAATTCAGTCAATAGAGGATTATGCACAGATCCTATATATGGAAGTCTTCAGTAACCAGGGAAGAAGACACATTCACATGGAGACCGAAAACCAACTGTAAATTTGTCTTGGGGCAAATGCTTCCTTCTTAACTGCCTGGCTCTTCAGATAAACTGGGTCCTCCATGGAGCTGAGCGGTGGGCGCGTGACCCTCGCAGGGTTAGGGCCCGTTTCCCGTGGCCGCCCTGCATCGCTCGCGTGCGGTCGAGGTTTCCTGCGGGCACCCGGGCACCGTGTCCTCACCCGCTCCGTTATCCCGCGCCCCCCGGACCAACCCTTAGCCACGGTCGGTCGTCCTGGGCAAGGACTCCTGATGCAACGGGATGCTGCCGTTTCAGGCCGTCTTCCTTGGAAGCCGTGGGCCCTTTTCCATCTCCCGCATCTTTAAAGGCCAAACGCTCTCCTGGTTTGAAGGTCCTACAGAGAAAGTCAGGCACCCGCCTCCAGGCTCCAGCTGTCGGCCGGCTCTACGCCCTTAGGAAACGAGAGCGGACGTCTCGCAGGCTCCCGCGGACCGAGCGTGGACTACAACTCCCGAGAGGCCGCGCGCCGCGCCTCTGCGCCCGGCCGCTGCGAGAGGACGGCCGTGGCACCGCCTGGACTACAACTCCCGAGAGGCCGCGCGCCGCGCCTCTGCGCCAGGCCGCTGAGAGAGGACTGGGAGGTGCGGGCGGCGCGTCCGGCCTGCTGAGGAGGTTGTGGCGGGGAGTGAGGCCGGCGACATGGACAACGCGGGGAAGGAGAGAGAGGCGGTGCAGCTGATGGCCGAGGCCGAGAAGCGAGTCAAGGCCTCCCACTCCTTCCTCCGAGGGCTGTTTGGGTGAGCGCCGGACCGCGCGTGCCCCGGGGAGGGTTTCCGTCCCTGCCCGGTGGCCCCCAGAGCGCCCCGCGGGCCCTCTAATCCCCACACACCCTCCAGAAATTCTCCTAGGTCTCCTCGGTGCCCCCTGGGGTCCCCAGGACGCCGCAGGGCACCCCACGCCCTCCAGGGATACCCTAGGATCCCCGAAGTCCCCCACCTTGCCTCCAGGGACTCCCTGGAATCCCCGGAGCACCCCCACGCCCTCCAGGGATCCTCTAGGATCCCCGAAGCCCCCACACCCTTCCAGGGATGGCCCTAGGACCCTAGGAGGGCCCTCGGAGCTCCCCACCTTGCCTCCAGGGACCCCTTAGAATCCCCAAAGCCCCCCACCTTGCTTCCAGGGACTCCCGTTCAGTTCCTGTAATTCTTCTGCCCCCTCCTTTGGGAAGGTCTTAAATTCGGACTTCCCAAAAAGCAGAGCCTGCACTGACGTTTCTTGGAAGAATTCTGGCTGGTTGAGTAGGTGAATGATTCAGCTGTTTAGGATGAGGGAGGCAGAAAATTCTGGTGGTTTTCCGTATTTTCTTATGAAAGCGAAAGACCCTTGGCCAACACCCAGAGCATTTGCAAATTCAGTTTGGAATCTCCTTGTTTTGCCACCTTCGTTATTTGAGTTGTGATATTTTACCAGTGTTGATAATCTCCAGGAAACGCTTAAATGCAGGTTTCATGTAGTGCGCGTAATACCTTTCCATGCAAAGATGCAGGAAGGTAACGGTTCCTGCCTTCAAGAACCTCTCTAGGCATTTATCCCTGCTGCTGCTGCTGCTGCTGCTGCTAAGTCGCTTCAGTCGTGTCCGACTCTGAGCGACCCCACAGATGGCAGCCCACCAGGCTCCCCCATCCCTGGGATTCTCCAGGCAAGAACACGGGAGTGGGTTGCCATTTCCTTCTCCAATGCATGAAAGTGAAAAGTGAAAATGAAGTCACGCAGTCGTGCTCGACTCTTAGTGACTCCATGGACTGCAGCCTACCAGGCTCCTCTGTCCATGGGATTTTCCAGGCAGGAATATTGGAGTGGGTTGCCATTGCCTTCTCCAAGGCGTTTATCCCTGATGGTTTCTAAATTTATCATGTGATGTATGGTTTAGAGTATAGCCATGAATTACAAATTTGTACTCCTTTAAAAGTTATGACAGTACTATAAGGAACCCTGTCTTATACCTGACCTTAACACCAAGCAGTAACTCCTTTCTCTGGTTCACAAAACAATTACAGTTTATTCCAGTAAAATTTAATGTCCTAGCACCTCGAGCTGGGAGGTGATCTTAATGGCACAGCATTTCCAGTCCGGATTCGCATCCCTGGAAGAGAATCTGTAATCGGCAGAGAAAAAAGCACCTGACAGCGCTTGATGATTCTCAGAGGGATGCTCCTCTGGCTCCTTTTGATGAAGAGGTGTTGGTTGTGCTTCTTGTGAAATTTGACCACATCTTGAACCAGTAATCCTAAAAGGATTTTAGAAATGCGTTTTGTCTTTAGAGAAACGTCTTTTTTTTTTTTTTTCTTCTTGACTGTTGATCACCTGTTTCGTTGTGGAGCATTGTAGGAAGACTTCATCCTCAGCATTCAGCCTCAGTTTGCACGGAAGTCATTGCGTCTTAGGACTGACGTGGATCCAGCAGGTCGGTGTACTGTCCTTGCTCTGGGACCAGGGGCAGGTTCCTTAGCCTCTCCGTGCCTCAGTTTCCTGTGCTGTAAGATGAGTGTAAGAGAAGTGAGTGAAGGTTCCATGAATATATGCTTGTAAAATGTTTAGTCTTAAAGATGAGGATTATTAATTAGCATCTTCATCAGAATTATCAGGCCCAGTTATTTATCAAGGAAACAGAGAACCAAACAGATGAAGTTGCCTTTGCCAGGATTTCAGAGTCAGAGACTTTTTGGACTGCATCCTTGGGCTTTTAATGAAGTAAAATATCAATATTTGAAAGAGCTTTGCACCACATAAGGGTTATTTATACTGTGGAGGACTGTGTTTTAATGCTTGTCTCTGGAAAAGCTTGGGGAAGAAGGGTACTCAGAGTTCTTTGAGCTTTAATAGCATTACATAATTCTTTGAAGCCAACAGCTAGATTCTCTGTCAGTGACAGTGGAAAGACAGATTCTGTGTCAGTTTTAGGTGTTCAGAATCTTACCTTACGTTGGGGATCACCTGCACCTGTCTTCAGCTTTCTGGGCTGGGTTACCTGTGTTAATCCTCTCTGCCCTAGCTCCCTTAGCCAGAGAATTTTTACTGGCTTTAAACCACAGTGCAGTCCATCTGCTTGTCAGACTCCTAAGTTAACAGCACATACCCACATATCGGTGTCACTGAGCCCACCTGTGTAAGAGCTGACAGCACTTTACTGAGGGCAGGTGATGCTGTTTGGGGCACTGGTGGCCGTTACAGGCACTCAACCTACTTTACTGCAAATGTTTCATGCCTGGGGCTGGTTAACCCAACTGCAGATTAAAGCCTGTGTAAGAGTGGATCCCCTTTGCTCAGTGTCGACCCACACACTGTGCTAGTTTTGTGGCCATGCAGCCTTCTCACTGCTTCTCTGTGGCTCTTCCTTTTTTGTTGCTTTCAGTAAAATTAGCCGAAAATATGAAGAAGTCAGTCGTGCATTCTTCTGTACGTAAAGCACAAGTTCAGGCTCACCCGCGAGATGTCTGTGTTCCTTGCTGGTCTTTCCCACATTCCCCTGAAGGAAAGGACCTGTTGAGCCATCACAGGAAACTGCTGTCATGATGGTCAGTCTTTCTGCTTGACTGACAGGTCAACAGTGATGTGTTCTTGAAGTTGTGGAATTCAATTAAAACTTAATTCCTTCACTGGCTTAGCTTAGTGTAGCAAAATTGCCACTGAAAGGTCTGTGCTTTGATTTTGTTTCCAAAGATGAGCTATTGAATTTTGTAGTTAACATCAAATTTTAGTTTACCATCTTAATGAACTGATCTAGATCTGACAGCAAGATAGCTTAGCATATCTACAGCCTGTACTGTATCTGCCATCCTGTTATAGGAGACCACAGTGGGGAACACTGCCTGTGGAAGAGAGTGGCTTAAGACTGACTGTGGGAGCAGGTTCTGGGTGGTTAACCCTATCTTCCCATGCTCTTGAATGTTCCCTAGGCTCAAAGCTTATAAAGAGCTATAAATCTGTCAGTGTCAAAGTAAATTTAATGAAAGGCCATATAGGGTTGTGTGCATCCTCAGTCATGTCTGACTCTTTGTGATCTCCTGGACTGTAGCCCACCAGGCTCCCATGGAATTTTCCAGGCAAGAATATTGGAATGAGTTGCCATTTCCTACTCCAGGGGATCTTCCCCACCCAAGGATCAGACCCATGTCTCATGCGTTGGCAGGCAGATTCTTTACCACTGCGCCATCTGCTGCTGCTGCTAAGTCGCTTCAGTTGTGTCCGACTCTGCGACCCCATAGATGGCAGCCCACCAGGCTCCCCTGTTCCTGGGATTCTCCAGGCAAGAACACTGGAGTGGGTTGCCATTTCCTTCTCCAGTGCATGAAAGTGAAAAGTGAAAGTGAAGTTGCTCAGTCGTGTCCGACTCTTGCTGCAGTCCGACCCCATGGACTGCAGCCTACCAGGCTCCTCCATCCATGGGATTTTCCAGGCAAGAGTACTGGAGTGGGGTGCCATTGCCTTCTCTGCTGTGCCATCTGGGAAGCCTTTTATAGGTTTGCTCAGAAATAACTGAATCTGTATTTCTTAGCTACTTGTGAAAATTGGGAGTATTTCTTAAGCATTGTGGGTCATTAATTATCACTATTTTTCACTCAGCTTTATTTTGGCAAAGACTGTTTAAATTTTGCCAAATTATGAGGCGGCATATGATGGCATTTGTAAAGCATTTAGGTCCACCTCAGTTACAGTAGATATTCAGATGCAGATTGAACTTAAAAAAAAAATTATTATTAAGCTCAGATTTAGAGACAGGTGGTATAGTGTAAGAAATATATATGTTATATTTATTATATTTTTATGTAATAATAGAATAACCTGTTATGTATTATGTAATGTATATGTGAGACATAATAATATGTACACACACTCTGTGTGTATGTATGTGTGTATATATATGTAAGGAGGCCAAATACAGATTCTAGTTTACTGGCTTGGTGACCCTGGCCAAGCAAATCGTACTCAGGGCTTCTGTTTTTTTTTAGCTTTCGCATGGGCAGAGGGAAAGAATTTACTTGTCAGAGCTGTAAGGATTGAATGAGGTGCTGCACAGAGCTGTATTATAATCATTTGGCTTTTTGATTTTTGGTGTCCAGTTATTTCGTATATCAAATGATAATCACGATTGGCCTTTTTCTGTTTGCATTTTTGCAGTGTTCACCATATTCTCTCATTCCTGTGAGCCCTGAGAGGTACAGAGTCCTTTACCAGTGGTAGGGAGGACCAGGACTGTGGTGGCCTGTGGCTTGCGGGTGTAAGGGCCTGGGGGTCTACCTTGTTTGCTGGCTGTGGCCCAGCACCTCCCTGGGCCTTCAGGGGACTCCGGTAGGTGAATGCCTTACAGATGCTGATTTGTTTTCTTGTGCTCTTTTGTTTAGTTTGACGAGCAAAGGTAACAAAGTGAAGCAGAGTCCTTATTTCTTTCTTCTGTGTTTCCTTAAGTACCTGTTTGTTGTAAATGTAGCAGGTACATATAGTAGGAAATGGTAAGGAGTACAGAACGGTTTCAGTTGAAAAGTAAGAGTTTTCCCTGAATCCTCATGCTCCTATATCTTACTCAGCAGAGGTAAACTGTTTTTAACTTTCCTTTTGATTCTTCTGATGGTTGCTACCATGATTCTAAATAATTTTAGAATACTTCTGCTGCCTTACTAATTTTAGATACTGTTCGTTGATTCTGCTGAAAATGAAGAAGGTAGCATGGTTTACGTGACAGTGCATCTTCACCTTCTGATTTTCATGATTTCTCAATCTCTAAATACTATCTTTTATATGTAAATAGCATTTAAACTTTATATAATTCTACTTTAAACTTTTTTCAGATATTTCCCCATATCTGTGAGTTATAGAGTGACCGTGAAGGTAGTGTTCAAACTGGGATATTTTTGAGATGCCACGAAGATGGGTATAAACCAGGAGTGTCCCTGCAACCAGGACAGAGGATCATCCTAGTTATAGGACTTTATAATTCATTTTTATGCTTTCACTTTGAGTTCATTTGATCAGGTTTAAAATCAGCAAGACTTTTGTATCTTAAGAATTTTTGGTGAGTGATACGTAGGAGTTCACAGTAAGGAGATTTTGTAAGCAGAATTTCAGAATGTTAATCATGTCTGTATTTGAATATTAATAGAACTTATCTGAGGAATGTTAATTAAAATCTAACAAGTTAATAGATCAGTACTTTATTGGATTAAAATACATGTTTTTCACAGTAAGGAGGTATCTGCTAATTCTGGTTTTAATGGGTGTTTTCATTATGGATTGAATGAAGGACTTATATTTTCAGGCCTTTTCAATAACTGTGAGGTAAGCATGACTTTTTTCCTTTAGTTATTAGTACATTAACCAAGGGATATCCTCATACTGAACTGTCCTGGCATCCCTTGAATAACCCCCTGAATTATAATGTATGAATTTTGTAATGGACTGTTGGATACTGTTTTAAATTATTTTATTTCAAGTTCTTTTATTTGCAGTGTGTGTATGTGTGTAGTCTTTTTCAGATTGAAGCACTGATGTCACAGGGGCCTCATAAAAACAATTTGTAAGTTTTTTTTTTTCCCCATGCTCTGGTCTCTGCATTTTTAAAATCGAATCCTCTTAAGTGAAGTCATGTTGGGCTTTTTGGTGTTAATTTCCTTGATACTTTTCTTTTTTCCCCTGGAAATGTTTAAATGTTTAAACTTCCTATCTCTACTGAGGTCAGTTTTGGTAAACTGTATTTTTAAGGAAATTATTCGTTTCACCCATGAGCATGATTGTACTGGTATCTCTTCAAGAGCCTGCTTTTCATTCTCTCGTGTATATGCCCCAAAATGAAATTGCTGGATTATGTAGTAATCCCATTTTTAATTTTTTGAGGAACTGCCATACTGTTGTCCATGGCGGTTGTACCATTTTACATTCTACCAACAATGCACACAGATTCTAATTTATTTACATGCTTCCTTCCAGCACTTGGTATTTTATAAATAATGCCCATTCTAAGAGATCTGAGGTTATATCTCATTGTAGCTTTGATTTGCATTTCCCTAATTGTTAATGATGGTGACCATCTTTTCAAATGCCTATTGACCATTCATATATGTTCTTTGGAGAAATGTCTATTCAAGTCCTTTGTCCTTTTTTTAAATTAATTTGTTTTTTATTGAAGGATAATTACAGAATTTTGCTGTTTTCTGTCAAACTTCAACATGAATCAGCCATAGGTATACATATAACCTCTCCATTTTGAAACTCCCTCCCATCTCCCTTCCCATCCCACCCCTCTAGGTTGATACAGAGCCCCTGTTTGGGTTTCCTGAGCTATACAGCAAATTCCCGTTGGCTATCTATTTTTGAATTGACTTTTTTTTGTTATTGAGTTTTAGGAGTTTGCTATATATTCTTGATGTTAATCCCTTATCAGGTATGTGATTTGAGGACATTTTCTCCCATTCTGTATGTTGCCTTTCTACTCTGAATAGTGTCTGTGATGCACAGTTTTTTTTTTTTTTAAATTTTCATGAAGTTCAGTTTGTCTGTTTTTTAAGCTGTGCCTTTAGTATCATATCCAAGATACCATTGGCAAATGTAGTGTCATGAAGCTTTTGCTCTGTTTTCTTTTAAGAGTTTTTGCTGTTTTAAGTGTCACATTTAGATCCTTGATCCATTTTGAGTTAATCTTCACATAAGGCTATGCATAAGGCTGGAGCTTCCCTCATAGCTCAGTCAGTAAAGAATCTGCCTGCACAGTGGGAGATCTGGGTTCGATTCCTAGGTGGGGAAGGTCCCCTGGAAAAGAAAATGGTAACCCACTACAGCACTCTTGCCTGGGAAATCCCATGAATAGAGGTGCCTAGCGGGCTGCATACAGTCCATGGGGTGGCAAGAGTCAGACGCGACTTAGCAACTACACCACCACCACATGTAAGGCTCCAGCTTCATCCTTTGGCAAATCAGTATTCTATTTTCCTAGCACAGTTTGTTGAAAAGACTGTCTGTTCCTTGTTGAATATTTTGATACCTTTGTTGAAAATTACTTGACCATAAATGCAAAGATTTGTTCATGGGCTTTCTATTCTAGTCCACTGGTCTGTATGTCTGTCTTTATTGCCAGTACCACATTGTTTTGATTACTATAGCTTTGCAGTAAGTTCTGAAATCAGGAAGTGTGAGCCCCCCAGTTTGTTCTTCTTTTTCAAGATTATTTTGGCTTTCAGGGTTCCTGTGATTTTTGCTTTATAAAGATGGCTGCCATGTTTGGGTGCCTAGATGTTCACAACCAGTATACTTTCATTTGAATTGCATTTTAGTATTATGAAGTGAATTTCTCTATTTCATTTGATACTTTTGAGCCCAAATTCTACCTCCTCTGATGCCAGGGTAGGAGTCTTTGCTTTCTTGTTACTTGTGATTGCCTGTTTTAGGGCTGTGTTAGTTAAGAGGATTATCTGATGCCTGTGGCCACGTGGCCTGTGCTGCCCAGCCCCAGGGAGAGGGCAGCTCCCCTCCCTCATCGAGTCCGGGCACAGTGGCCAGGGCTGACTTGGAGGGAGGGAGTGGGAGCAGAAGCTGCAGGGGTCATCTGTGCTTCTGTCACCAGAGGAGTACACTATTGCCCCATGAATCTTCTTTAGTACCCTTTGCCTTATTTCCTTACTTGGGAATCTATAGTGTTTTGTCTGCCCTGGGAAGCATGCATTACCTACCTGTATGCCAGTCAGTGAATGTGCTCTACTTACCCCTCTATTCAGGGTGTGTGTGTGTGTGTGTGTCAGGGGGATTCAGGTATTTGTATAGGTCTCTCTCTGCTTACAGTAGGGTTATGTCCCCATAAACCCATTGTAAGTTGAAAATGTGTTTAACACACCTACCTGGCCTACTAGAGCACTTCCATTAGCCTACAGCTGGGCGAAACAATCTAGCGCAGAGCCTGTTTTATAGTAGAGTGTTGACTGTCTCATATAATTCATTGAATACAGTACTGAACGTGAAGGCAGAGTAGGTATCTGGTCCAGAGTGATCGTGAGTGTGTCAAGGTCCCTGGGATTTCTTTGGAAGGAATGATGCTAAAGCTGAAACTCCAGTACTTTGGCCACCTCATGTGAAGAGTTGACTCATTGGAAAAGAATCTGATGCTGGGAAAGATTGGGGGCAGGAGGAGAAGGGGACGACCGAGGATGAGATGGCTGGATGGCATCACGGACTCGATGGACGTGAGTCTGAGTGAACTCCGAGAGATGGTGATGGACAGGGAGGCCTGGCGTGCTGCGATTCATGGGGTCGCAAAGAGTTGGACACGACTGAGCGACCATGACTGAGCGACTGAACTGAACTGAACAAGGAACACATGCCTGACTGCGAGCTCAGATGGTGCCCTTGCGAGGCCCGTCACGAGAGAGGGTCACTGCAGACTGCTCACCTGGGGAAGGGCCAACATTGGGAGTGTTCTTTCTCCTAAATTCATGTTACCTTCACAGCACCTTCTGTCCATATGTTGGTGTGGTTTCCTTGATGACTAGGATTTGGGGGCTGGGTTGGGGCTTGCTGCCACTCCAGTTCTGCCTCCCCTGTTTCCCAAAACCCTGAGTTTATTTCCAGCTCTGCTTTCTTTCACTAACTGTCAAGCCTCTTCTCTCCTTCCCTCCCCCGGAAGCACATCTTCTGGAGCCTGACACTCTAGCCAGGCTCCCCTTCCAGGCCCCCATGCCCTCCAGGTCTCATACTTGCCTCCTGGATCCCATACTGCAGCCCCTCTCTGAAGGGGTGTTGCTGCCTGTGAACTGCGCTTGTGGGACCCTGCAGCACCCCCTCTTGTGTCCAGGTGTCCCCTCCTTATTGCTAGCACGGGCTGTCTCTTTAGCTCTGTTGCTTGCATGCTAAGTCGCTTTAGTTGTATCTGATTCTGTGTGACCCTATGGACTGTCGCCTGCCAGGCTCCTCTGTCCGTGAGATTTTTCAGGCAAGAATACTGGAGTGGGTTGCCATGCTCTCCTCCAGGGGATCTTCCTGACCCAGGGATCGAACCTGTGTCTCTTATGTCTCCTGCATCAGCAGGGGGTTCTTTACCACTAGCGCCACCTGGGAAGCCCCTAGCTCTGCTGGTTCAGGGTTTTTATTGCCCCAGCTTTCTTAAATGAAATCTTGGTGACTTCTGACTCAGTGGTCTCCAGTTCCTTGAGTGGATCCAATCCGTTGGTTACATCCACTCCTTGTTGGTTACATAAACTCCTTTTTGGTTACATCCACTCCTTGTTGATCTGTGTGGTTCCAAAAGATACAAGGACGTGTTTTTGTATTTAGGCAGCTACCATTGTCCTATAGGAATCTCAGGTCTCAACGATTAAATTCTGTTTAAAAAAATTAAAGTTTTATGAAGATTGAAATTAAATATAAAAGTTTCTCTTGACAAGTCATGTTGTGTGTGAGTCATTTCTGAGTTTATCCAGTAATTCCTATTCTTAGCTTCCTTGTAACGTTTAAGTATCTCGGTTTGTTTTACTAAAAGATCCAGTCTGTACATATCTCCCCTCTACGGGAGGCGTGACCCCTCGTCATGCTTGACCCCTCGTCTGGAGCTGTTACCAGATAAAAGTCCCACCAGCTTTATGTGCTGTACCTGTTCTTGTAACTTTATTTCAAGAAGTTATGCTTAATTCTTTGGTCAGACACGCCTTAAACGTCTCAGATTGTTTCCTGCATTTGAGAATCTGATTCTTTTTTGTTAAATAAAAATAAAATGAGACGTTCTTAGAAGGTGGAATCGCAGGGTCCAAGGCAGGGCACGTGGTGGTCGAGGCTGAGCCCCCGCTCGGCTTCTGCCGGCTGCTCTGGGAGTCTGTGGATCTGGGGCAAAGGGTCGGGAGCTGATGGATACTCGCATGTTTGTCAGCAGTCCGACTCCAAAGCCTACCTCCTTGTAGCCACGCCTCTTGTTACTGGTTTGTGAAAAAGCAAAGGATTTGAGTCAAGCAGTTACAGGCACCGTGAGCCATTGGTGCCTACGGCTCTTGGCCTTGGTGTCTCCCCACCCTCACCGCCCATGTGCTCAGTTACAGTTTCCTGGGGCTTCCAGATAGCTTTCACTCATCACGAGGAAAACGCAAGATTTTGGATGAGTGAGGGGTTAGTAGTCCTTTCTGCGTGTAGATGTCATCTGAGCTCTCTGGACTAATAGGCTGTGATTTTCCCAGGCTGAGTTTTTCCCTCCTAAACAGGAAGGGGCAGGGAGGAGAGTCAGGGGCTTGGACCCAGCTCTGCTGTTCTGGGCTCCTGGGCGACGGGGGCGGGGGGCGGGGTGGCGTGTGTCGCTCTCACCCCATCCCTGTGGAAGCTGGGGTGGGGGTGTCAGGCAATCAGATTTTTCCAGCCTGCAGTTAAATATTCTTTTCTCAGCATTTTGACCTCCTTGGTAAGAACGTTATTTTCTTAGTGTTTTCTGGCAGGTTAGTGCCATGTGCTGGTTTGTGTTTAGTTGCTAAGTCGTGACCAACTCTTCTGCGACCTTATGAACTATAGCCCGCTAGGCTCCTTTGTCATGGGATTTCCCAGGCAAGAATACTGGAGTCGGTTGCCATTTTCTTCTCCAGGTGATCTTCCTGACCCAGAGATCGAACCTGAATCTTCTGTGTCTCTTGCACTGGCAGACAGATTCTTTACCACTGAGCCACCCCGGAAGCCCACCACGTGCTGTACTGTATCACTTATAATGTAGACGCCTCACTGAAACTTGTTTCTGTTTTCATGAATCTTCTACCTCAGTTCTAAGGGCTCTGGATAAGAGTCAGTCAAGACTATTTTTCTTTAAAACTCACAAAAATCAATTTTCACAGGTATAGAACACAGTAGGCATTTGGAGTGACTTAAAAGTAAATTTTTTCAGTTCAAGTTCAGTTCAATCGCTCAGTCATGTTTGACTCTTTGCGACCCCATGAGCTACAGCACGCCAGGCCTCCCTGTCCAACACCAACTCCCGGAGCCTACCCAAACTCATGTCCATTGTGTTGGTGATGCCATCCAACTGTCTCATCCTCTTCTGTCCCCTTCTCCTCCTGCCTTCAATCTTTCCCAGCATCAGGGTCTTTTCAGATGAGTCAGCTCTTTGCATCAGGTGGCCAAAGTATTGGAGTTTCAGCTTCAACATCAGTCCTTCCAGTGAATACCCAGGACTCATCTCTTTTAGGATGGATTGATTGGATCTTCTTGCAGGCCAAGGGACTCTCAAGAGTCTTCTCCAACACCACAGTTCAAAAGCATCAATTCTTTGTTGCTCAGCTTTCTTTACAGTCCAACTCTCACATCCATACATGACCACTGGAAAAACCATAGCCTTGACTAGACGGCATTACTTTGTTGGCAAAGTAATGTTTCTGCTTTTTAATATGCTGTCTAGGTTGGTCATAACTTTCCTTCCAGGGAGTGAGCGTCTTTTAATTTCATGGCTGCATGGAGCCCCCAAAAATAAAGTCTCTGACTGTTTCCACTGTTTCCCCATCTATTTGCCATGAAGTGATGGGGCCAGATGCCATGATCTTAGTTTTCTGAATGTTGAGCTTTAAGCCAACTTTTTCACTCTCCTCTTTCACTTACATCAGGAGGCTCTTTAGTTCTTCTTCACCTTCTGCCATAAGGGTGATGTCATCTGCATATCTGAGGTTATTGATATTTCTCCCAGCAATCTTGATTCCAGTTTGTGCTTCTTCCAGCCCAGCATTTCTCATGATGTACTCTGCATATAAGTTAAATAAGCAGGGTGACAATTTTTTCATGAATTCTTTAAGTTGTGTCTATGACAAGTGAGTTCTCTGGTGCTGTTAACGTCAGCATTTTTCTGATGATTCTGTTAAGTGAGAGGTGAGGGTCTTGAGTCTCGCAGAGTTCATTCATTAGTTTTGTAAAGATCGCTGAACCTGACATCAGGTGTCCGCTCCATCACTGACCTTGGCTGGACAACAAGCCATTGACTTCCAGGTAGTGTTTTCCCTTCTGTAATACAGAGACTGCATTCTGCAGTCCATAGGGTCACAAAGAGTCAGACACGACTTCGTGACTGGACGAAAACAACACGGAGATGTCGTCCTTTGTGGTCGTTGTAGTACTGAAAGTGGCATAAAGCACATGGAAACGTCCAGCATAAGACTTAGCATGCTGTAGGCGTTCTATTATTCTTAGCTGAACCAGCTTCTGAAAATAATAGGATAAAGTACATTTTAATTAAGCTAGTTTTATTTGGAAACCTTTAATAAGAATGATTGCACTGTAATTACAGTTCAAGATTCCTGGTACACTTTAGAAAAATAAGACACAGACAGTGGCAAGCCCTTTGTTAGCTTCAAGAAGCTGTGGCTAAGATTGAAAGCTTTCTTGAGTTAGGAATGTTCATCACAATAATTAGCTTTTTTAAAATGTAGCTTTGAAGTGAAGAAAAAGCGTGAAGATGTGAGTGAGAAGTCTGCTCCTTCTGCCGCTTTATTGTTGGTGTGGTTTGTTGCCATCCTGTCCCTGGCTGTATGACATACCACCCAAAGGGGATTTTTTTAGAGGAGAGGGAGACAGCTTTATTGAGGTGTAATTCACATACCATACTATTCACCCATCCAGAGTGTCCAGTTGAGTAGTTTTTAAGCATATTCGCTAAACGATGCAGTTAGCACAGCAAGTGGTTTTAGCACGTTTTCATCACCCCAGAGAGAAGCTCTGCCCACCCCCTCTATTTCTCTCCAGCACTCCCAGCTGCAGAACCAGCCTGTTGCAGCCCTTTCCAGTGCATGGTGGGCTCCCCTGTGACTGGCCCTTCACTCCACATAATGTCATGAAGGTCGTCTGCTTTGTAGCACAATCAGTGCATCCTTCCGTACATCATTCCTTTTTATTGTCTGATCTGCTCCACTGTGTGTATACCACCTTCCTTTATCATTTGTCAGTTGCTGGACATTTGGGTTGTGTCCGCTTTTGTCTATCATGAGCTGTGCTTCTATGAACATTTGTGTACAAGTTTTTCAGTGGACTGATGTTTTCACCTCTCTTAGGTGTGTGCCTCGGTGTAGAATTTGGGGTCATGCAGTAATTATGTTTAACCTTTTGTGCAGCTGCCAGACCTACCCAGGGTAGCTTTTTATACCGTTTGCCACTTGTACTGGAAGTAAACGAGAGCGCCGGTTTCCTGCATCCTCCCTATCATTCCTTAGTCCTCTCTTTTGATTCTAACCAGCCTGGTGGGAGTAAAGTGCTATCTTATTTGTGGTTTTGATTTGCATTTCTCTGATGTTTAATGATGTTGAGTATCTTTTCAAGGGCTTATTGGCTATGTTTTTTTTAAGCTTTGGGGAAGTGTCTATTCAGATTTTTCACCCATTTTTACTTGAATCATTAGTGTTTTTGTTATTGAGTTGTAAGGGTTCTTTATATATTCTAGATACAGATCACTTATGAGGTATACAAATATTCCAGAGTTTGTATGCCTTCAGTACACGAATCTAGTTACAGTGATCATCCTGACTGACTCTGGGTCCAGCCCTACAGTGACAACTCCATATGAATTATTTCTTCTGATCTTCATAATAACCCAGAGGTATAGACTGTGTATTACCCTCAGTTTACACATGCAAGGTTGGAGACCCAAAGAAATTAAAGTACTAGTCTGGAGTCAGACACTCAGTGGTGACTGTCCCAGGTAGAGTCACACGTGATCCGTGCCTGCTCTCTGCAAGCTCCGTAGCATGGGGGTGCCCCGCCTCCAGACTGCAGTCAGCCTTGGCCTCACCCTCTCTTAGTCCTTACATCCATTTTCCGCCGGGAGTTCCCCTTGGCGTATGGTGTGTGTTGTGCAGAGCCCATCTTGTTCTGGTTCTCTCTCATTCTTTCTTGTTTATAGAGTAGACACACGAGACAGAGGAGCAGTGGGCGTTGAGGCCTCAGCTTGGTGCAGTGGAATCTCTGAAAGCAGTGAGGTTCCCCCACAGGATGGTGTAGAGTGCATTTCCACAGCGTGGGGGCTGGACCCCCGGCCCCTTTCACACCAGGCATTGCAGCCCTTGAGCAGCCTGGTGCATTGCTGCTCCTGCGTCAGGTTTTGTTTTCAAGTCTGAACACAAGCAGTGCTCTTGGACGTTAAAAGCATCAACATATCTTTATCCTTCAAAATTCAGCTTCCTTTGAAAAATATACTTCTCATCCCTCGGGACAAGTAAAACTTCTGTTCACATGCATGGAAGGGACGCTCTTGAGGGTGTAGGACCTGGGTCCCACCACAGCGGTGCTTGCGTCTCAGTGCTCTGGCATCCTCGCAGGGTGGCGTTTACTCTCTTCGACCTCGGTTCCCTCACCTGGGGCAGCAAGGGTGATCAGAGTGTCCCATCTGAGCTGCTGGCAAGGTTCTCTAGCACTGGTCTGGCATGTCGTAAGTGCTTGGTAGATGTCCATTACTTGAGGGATATTTAGGGACATGGATGGTTGTTACTGTAAAACTTAACCTCATCTTTACATTTTTCTCAGAGGAAACACAAGAATAGAAGAGGCTTGTGAAATGTATACCAGAGCTGCGAACATGTTCAAGATGGCCAAGAACTGGAGTGGTATGTATGAAGGTGTTGTTTGTTTGCTTTCCAGGCAAATAATTAAAATCACTTTGAAGAAGGACATGACTCTCTGCCTTCCCCTTAGAAAAACTACCGGCTGTGTGGGCTGGGTTGGGGAGGGGGGCTGTTGATCCAAGGGAGCAAAGCTTGAAATTCTGATTGAAGTTTAGGCATAAAGGCGTGTCTGCTTCAGTGTCTGCAAAACACTTACTACAGTGGGCATGTGGTGATTAAAAAGACTTCCTATTACTTGGAGTTAAGAAGGGTAACCTTTGCTGTTTACTCATGTGCTTAAATAAATTTAGTACAAGGAGTGAAAAGTTGAAGTAAAAGTTACTGAAAAAGATGTCAGATAAATAGAAATGCCTGCTTTTCTTTGCCTAAACGTTGGTGGAGACTTTCTAACCATACCTTACCCTGATAACTGATTGTGGTCCCCTGAGAAATGAGGCAGTGGGGGTGTTACTTCTAAATCCTGACAGACTCCTCATTTTCTAACATAATACTTTTACGCAGGGAAGGTACATGAAATGAAATCAGAATTCTTCTCGAGAGGGGGTGGCTCTTTTCCAACACTGATGCAAGAAGCAGAATCTTTCCTCTACCCCTGGAAAAAAAGAGGTTACATGAAGGGGTTTTTCTGTAGTGAAGGTGGACATGGCTTTTGACCAGGCAGGATGTGGGTTTCTGGCCCCGTTGAGCCTGCAGATGACCTGAGGTGGGGGGCCTTTCCCTCCCAAAGCGCGTTGGTTTCCCCAGGGGCTCTCCCAGCTTGACGGAGATGTCCGAGCCACGCCGAGTCACGTGAACGCAAGGTGTGCGGTCTCTCCACATGTTTATAAGGCAAGTCAGTTCCGTGAAGTAGGTGCTGTTGGCTTAGATGGCCCTGAAAGGTCCTTTCTGGCTGTAAAATTCTTTTTAAAACATTTAGATAAGAAAGATATGTTCTGTTTTCAAAGTGCCTTTGCCCCTGAATTATAATGTATTTTAAAAGAGAGGAGAAAAGAGGATTAATGGTCGCCTCTTTTTTTTGGTTCAGGTCCTGTTAGCGTTGTTGTTCAGTCTCTCAGTCGTGTCTTAACTCCTTGTGACCCCACGGTCTACAGCACACCAGGCTTCCCTGTCCTTCCCCATCTCCCGGAGCCTGCTCAAACTCATGTCCATTGAGTCGGTGATGCCATCCAGCCATCTCATCCTCTGTCATCCCCTTCTCCTCCTGTCCTCAATCTTTCCCAGCATCAGGGTCTTTCCTAATGAGTCGGCTCTTCACTTCAGGTGGCCAAAGGATTCAAGCTTCAGGTTCAGCATCAGTCTTTCCAGTGAATATTCAGGGTTGATTTCCTTTAGGATGGACTGGTTGGATCTCCTTGCTGTCCAAGGGCCTCTCAAGAGTCTTCAACACCGCAGTTGAAAAGCATCCGTTCTTCAGGGCTCAGCCACCTTTATGGTCCAACTTTCACATCCATACATGACTGCTTGTGCGGTCTCTCCACATGTTTATAAGGCAAGTCAGTTCCGTGAAGTAGGTGCTGTTGGCTTAGATGGCCCTGAAAGGTCCTTTCTGGCTGTAAAATTCTTTTTAAAACATTTAGATAAGAAAGATATGTTCTGTTTTCAAAGTGCCTTTGCCCCTGAATTATAATGTATTTTAAAAGAGAGGAGAAAAGAGGATTAATGGTCGCCTTTTTTTTTTGGTTCAGGTCCTGTTAGCGTTGTTGTTCAGTCTCTCAGTCGTGTCTTAACTCCTTGTGACCCCACGGTCTACAGCACACCAGGCTTCCCTGTCCTTCCCCATCTCCCGGAGCCTGCTCAAACTCATGTCCATTGAGTCGGTGATGCCATCCAGCCATCTCATCCTCTGTCATCCCCTTCTCCTCCTGTCCTCAATCTTTCCCAGCATCAGGGTCTTTCCTAATGAGTCGGCTCTTCACTTCAGGTGGCCAAAGGATTCAAGCTTCAGGTTCAGCATCAGTCTTTCCAGTGAATATTCAGGGTTGATTTCCTTTAGGATGGACTGGTTGGATCTCCTTGCTGTCCAAGGGCCTCTCAAGAGTCTTCAACACCGCAGTTGAAAAGCATCCGTTCTTCAGGGCTCAGCCACCTTTATGGTCCAACTTTCACATCCATACATGACTGCTGGAACAACCAGGATCAGATCCTATAATAATATGTAAAAAATGATCTTATCTAAAAAGACCTTTTCCTTTGTTTATCTAGGGACCAAAGTTCCTTTCAGAGGAGCGTTACTGTTTATGTAACTGAAGGGGATATATGTGTATCCTCACCCCGACCCGTATGATCTCTTGCCTGGGCTGACATTTCCCTGCCTCTTGACTTTACCTGTTTGTTTTAATGAAGAAACCAAAGTAGCCCTGTTAAATCTCTATAGTCAGGTCATGTAATCTCAGGGCAGAGGTATAATCCTTCAAGATGGCCTTCAGAGTCTAGCTGGTCTCCCATCCTCTCCTCCCTCTGGACGCTTCTCCTACCCGCCCACTCCTTCCCCAGCTCCCTCCTCTGACTCTCTGCCTGTGCTGTGCCCTCCCTCTGACACTGTCTTCCCCACAGTAGGGTGTGGCTGGTCTGTTTGCCTCCAGGCCCTTCTACAAATGTCATCATCCTCTTAGTGAGGACTCTCCTGGCCATCCTTGGCAGGCCACTCTTCTGGGAAGCCCCTTCCCCTCTTCCCTGATACCCTTACCACCATCTAGCAAAAATAAGTGAAGTCCTTTTGTTCGTTTTTATTGTCTGTGTTTTTAGTATGTGCTATCCCTCCCCAGAACATAAACCTTGGAAGCCCAGCGTGTTTCTGGAAGCTTTCTCTCTGCCCTTCCTGCAGGGCCTGGACCCATATGTGCAGCACAGTAGACATGTGCTCAGTGTATTTTAGAGAGTATTAGGTTCCTTGAATTTGGGACTAACAGATACTACAGTTTAT
The DNA here is from genome assembly GCA_006410635.1 of Cephalophus harveyi. Lineage (NCBI taxonomy): Eukaryota > Metazoa > Chordata > Mammalia > Artiodactyla > Bovidae > Cephalophus > Cephalophus harveyi. The sequence continues at coordinate 183,930 of SJYT01065284.1, read as the reverse complement.
AAAATAAACAACAGGGACCTACCGTATATTACAAGGAACTATACTAGATATTTTGTAATAGCCTATAAAGGAAAAGAGTCTGAAAATGAATATATATATACACACACACAGACATACATATAACTGAAACAGTTTGCTGTACATCAAACTAACACAACGTTGTGAATCTACTATATCTCAATTTTAAAAGTGGTTAAAAAAGGAAATATAAACTGAAAGAAAAAATTAGGTTCTTTGAAATTGTTTCCATGTTGCTGTGGTGGTGATCATGATAACACTGCATCTCATCTCTTTATAGTTTTAGAAGTTATTTTATGAGGATAAAAGAATTCATCTGATTTATCTGCTACTCTGCTCTTGAGAGAGCATCCTGGCAGGAATTAGATGTTTACAGTTGAGGAAACTGGGTCTGAGAAGGTGTGTAACTTTATTTTAATAATATGCTCCTTTAAAGATACTTCCAGATTGGTAGAGACAGAGGTTAGTGGTGTTTGGAGTGAGTGCTCAGATTGAAAAGGTGAGCCAGCAGCTTGTTTTGGAAGGTGGGAGCGTGAAATTGTCAAATCAGTGCTTTCAATACTGTCCAGGGAGGTGGAGCCAGCCTGGGAGAGCCTGCGTGCTGTGCTGTTACCCCCAGCCAGGAAGGGATGGAAAACCATTGGTTCTGGGATGGCCAGCATAGGTAAACTGTCAAAAAATGAAGTTACTGGTGGAAGGAGGAGGATTAAGTTGTAAAAGAAATGATGACATTTCAACCTGGCAAAGCACAGGTGTGCTCTGAGGGCAGATATACATGTGGTTATGAAAATGGCCAGCACGTGAATGTGTTTCTGGGGCCACGCTGTCCTGAGCACTTTGCCTAGAAGGTCCGAGTGATGCTACACACTTCTGAGACCCAACTCATCAGAGCTGCTCTTGGGCTGTCGCATTCCTGAACTGTGGTGGGAAGTTTCCAGCTACCCAGAGGTCCTAGGTACCTGCCCACCACTTGGCAGGAGCTTGGACCCTCCTCTGGGCTGCCAGGTTCATGATCCACAAAGGTAGGGGTCAAGGCCTGGTGGGCAGGCTTCTCCAGTCCCACCTCCAATCTTGGGCCAGCGTTGGGCTCAGACTGGCAGGGCCCAGTCTACACTGGTGGGTCCATATCTTCAGAAGTGCCTGGAAGTCCTCTCGTCCTGTGCAGGGCAAGACTTGAAGCTGGGTGGTCTGATTTGCGGGCTTGTGCTGCTGTTTCTTGTGTTGCCATTTCTCCGGCTATGCTGGCTGAGTCAGTGGAAATGGATCCTCCCAGCCTCATGCCTCCTCAGAGATGCCCATCATTGTGGGGCCTGCAGTGAGGATGGAGCTGAGTGCTGAATGCGCAGTCAATGTGGACGGAGGCCTGAGGCTGAGACCAGCACTTGTTGCTGGCCCATGGGGTCCCGGGCGTCTTTGTGGCCACCAGCGGAGACTAGGTTACATGCACATGTGCCAGCGTCAGGACGGGGCCTTCCCCAGGCGTGGGCTGGAGCGGGGCTGCCCTGGGGGTGGCTGCTCCTGTGTTGACTCACTCACGTGTCATCTTCAGCTGCAGGAAATGCATTCTGTCAAGCCGCCAAGCTCCACATGCAGCTACAGAGCAAACACGACTCAGCCACCAGCTTTGTGGACGCCGGGAATGCCTACAAGAAGGCGGACCCCCAAGGTGAGCCTCGCACCCCCCAGACCTCCCACAAGTTCTGCTGCTGGAGGGAGACACACTCCCGGACGGTGGAGATTTGGAGATTTTTAACTCTGATCATCTGAAGTTTCTGTGGAGAAAATCTGTTAAATTTATCCTGTTGTCAGTACCATCTTCTTAAACACCATCTATGCTGCATTGTGGACAGTTTTTTGGAAATTAACTTTATCTAAGTCTTCTAATGTTAATTTCATGAATGTGTACCTCACCCACTAAGGGAAACAAAGGTTCGTTCCCTTATTTCTGAATAGTTTATGTGGAGATGCAGTGAATGGGAGATTGTTAAATCCAGTAATTACAAACAGTTTATACACACGGCATTCATCTGACTTTTTAAGTATATGTGCTGCCAAAGCAAGTACTGTCTATTTTAAAAAGCATTTTTCCAAGTGTTGGTTTTGAGGAAAGAATGATCTTGGGTATTTGAAGTGGTGAAGTTTTTCAGATGTCCTTTGTTTTTGAGTTGGAGAAGCGTACACTCTGCAATTGAAGGCCTGACCTTGCTCCACACATGCCCTGTGGTTGTGGGATCGCCCTCCTGTTTCAGCAGCCCATTTTAACACAGAAATCCCGAGTTTCCTGACAATCTCACACTGAAATAAGAGCTGTGGTATAAGGATTAGCCGTAGCTTATTTCCAAAGGGGAAAACTGGGCACAGCCCACGTGCACAGTAGAGTCGTTGCACATCAGCACTTAGTGCCACACCCACGTGGTGCAGGCACTCAGGCCCTGACATTCGGGACGCCCTGTGACCTGGGATGTTTGCATGGCAACTGAAGGACCACAGGGAGCCGAAATCTCAGATTCACAAAAAGCGTGTGCTCGTGGAAATACGTCCAGAAAACAGAGGAAAAGGGCATCAAATTCCTAGCTGGGGGATTGAGTGGGATTTTGTGGGTAGCTCTTCAATTTTCCTGTATTTTTAAAGGCACAACTATCCATATTTCTTATGTAGGTTAGGGGGAAATTGCTTTCATTGTCACTAATCTACTTACTTTCCTGATTCTTCTGACGGGTCTTTTTACTTTGCTGCCTCTCCAGAGCAGAAGCGGTGCCCTAGGCGCTGCCAGTTGCATGCCTGCGTTGTAAACGTCTCTGCTCTGTGAGGTGGGCGCTTATTGGCCCTGTGTGCCCGAGTTGTAAATGCCTCTGCTCTGTGAGGTTCATTGTTCTGGGAAATCGGTGTTATTCATGAACTCTCTCCTTTTATTAGACTTTTTCTTCCTGTTGATATTGGTTAGTACACCGAAAGTTAGCATCTTCTAACCCTGTTCAAAAAGTAATTGTCTTCCAAAATCACTGCATACACGTGACGTCAGTGAGGAAGGAGCTGCCCTCAGGTTTTGGTGGATAGATGGATGGGTGTTGATGCTGGCTTCGGCTCCATTGTCCTGTCTTCTTGATGCAGGCTTCCCTGTGAGGTCCTCAGGGTCAGGGTAGGCGTCACGGAGCCAGCCTCCCCTCCCCACCCTGCCCTCCTCTCTGATGCTGCTGCCGCTGTGTACTGGCTCGTGGCGGGGCCGGGCATGTGCAGACGCGTGTTTGCTTCTTACCAACCACCCTACCTCCCATTCGCCCCAGTGGGGCCCCCTTAGCAGTCTAGAAGTCCCCAGGAAGACAGGCTTAGCAAACCCTCTGACTGAATGGATTTTTCATTGTTTCCCTTGAATGCCTTCGCTTCAGAGGCTATCAACTGCTTAAATGCAGCCATCGACATTTACACAGACATGGTAAGACCTGCCTTGCTTGAGTGGCTGTGGGGTGGAGCCCTCGAGATGGCTCCCAGTTAACTGGGATGTGACCGCTCTGATTCCTCCACAGGGAAGGTTTACGATTGCGGCCAAGCACCACATCACCATTGCAGAGATCTACGAGACAGAGCTGGTGGACATTGAGAAGGTGCGCAGGTGGGGGGAGCTGGTGAGCGGGGACTCCAGGCGCCCCTGCAGTGGGGATGCGAGGGCAGAGGGAAGCATGCGCAGGTGGGGTCTCCTGGAGACCTCGGGTGGTGGCGGGAAGGAAACCCCTTGCCAGGGCCCCAGGCTGCCTTTGCTCAGATTTAGGACAGCATTCATGTAAAACCGAGCACTGTGGGCAGCAGGCACGCATCAGGGAGGAGTGGCTGGTTCTGTTGGTGGTGGATGCTGAGCTCAGAGATCACCTTCATCCCATGCCTGCTTCCGCCCTGGACTGTGGTCACTCTCGCTTCCTGTTTCACCTCTCCCTTGGCCAGTGGAGCATGGTCCTGCCTGGTGCTCTCACCCCTGCCCGTGGCTGCTTCCTCCTCTTCTCTGGGGCTGGGCGCTCGTCCCCTCCCTGCCCTCGCTCCAGGGGTCCTCGGTGCTCACACAGCTTCACGGCCTGGAGTGCTCTGTGTCTGGCCGCAGCTCATCCGCGTCAGCAGTGAATCAGGTGGTTTCTCCACTACTCACAGCCTCGGGCCCGCCTCCTCACCCAGCACCTCTCCCCCCACCGTGCTCCCCTGTTCCTTGTGTGGTGGCCACCCTGACCTCTCCAGAGCCTCTCATGTGTCAGGCATGTTCTGCCTCAGGGCCTGTGACTGCTGTTCCCTCTGCCCTGAGCTCTTCTACCACACGTCAGTTCTACAGAGCTTTGCCTATTTGATACTGTGATGGGAACTGCCTCAGCCGCCTCACGAAAACTGGGACCTCCGCCCTCTCCGGGACACACCCATCGCCCCCCACCTTGGGGCCCCCTTACGGGCGCTCTGACGGCCCGCTCACCACCCCTCTCTCGCTCTCTCCCTCCACTGCAGTGGGTGCCCCACACCGGCCCGAGCCTGCCTCTGGTATACCAATGTGTCCGAGACCCTGGCTCTGCTGAGTGAGCTGCGGGTGCCTTCCCTACCAGAGCAGTTGGGGTCCCCGGTGGGGCGGCCCCTCAGGACTGCCGTGGGACAGGCGGCTTCCCACTCTGACTTCACGGGGATGCCCCTGGTGGTCAGGCGGCCCAGAACTCACTGGTGTGTGTCATGGACGGTCTCTGTGCCCTGCTCTTCTGAGGCCACCCTCAGACCTTGACCACATCAGGGCTGTGTGCCGTGTCTCCTGGGGAGGTTTTCTCTGACCCAGGAGCAGGTGGTGAACCCCGGCCCTGAGCCCGTCTTTGCGACTCTGAGTCTGCAGTTGATGGCAGAGCGGGAGTAGCGGGCCCGGGACGCTTCTCTGGTCAGGGTGTCTGGAGCGGGCTTGGTCTTTACTGAGTCTGAGCTGTCCTGAGAAGGGTGAGTGCTAGTGGGCAGAGTGTCTGGCCAGCCGAGGCTGCTGTGTCCTGTCCTGACCTCAGCGTTCCGTTTTCGGTCTGAAGGCCGAGGTCTCGGGCAGCCTCTTCACCACATGCGTCTCTGTGAGATTCAGGTTGGCAGAAACGATCTGTGATGAATTCCTGGTTTTCTTTCTGTTAAGTAATGTTGACAGTTTGTCACGGGAGTTTCTGCAGCCTGTCACGTCACCCCCAGTGCTCCTGCTGTTCTGCCGGTTGCTCACGGGCCCTGACGGGGTGCGGGGTGTCGGGGTCAGGGGTGTCAGCGGTGGGGGGTGAAGGCACGTGGAGCAGCTCACCTCTCCTTTGGGCTCCTGTATCTAGAAAACATCCTTGTCCTCACCTCCCTGGCGGGACTCTCCAGATTGGGTTGGTGGCGCATGACATTTGTTTGAAAAATCAGTTACACTAAGGCACCTTGTGCCTGATTCATTCATGAGTGAGTTTCTTCCCTGTTAATGTGGCCACAGTGTGTCCCTGGTTCACTCGGATTTTAGCCGGCGAACAGGGACATGTGAAGTTCTGTAAACTTATTTCTCCTTTGACTTCAGGTGAAACATTAATATGGTAACAGTCTGTGATCATCAGTGACCCAGAGGAGCCCTGGTTCAGGTCCCTGGAGAACGGGGTTTTTCTTGTCTGTGTTAGCATAGAGTAGGTGTCTGTAGAGTAGGGTAGGCTTCTCAGGGTGTAGGTTCTAAAAGAATGATCCATCTGAAGGCTGTTTTACCTACACAGTGGGCTCTAGAGCTTGACTCTCAGCCACTGTGTTGTCTGTAAGGCCCAGGTGGTGACTGCAGTCCTGGAGCCCCATCTCTGCCTTCAGGGCCCAGGGCTCTCCAGACTGCTGCGGCTTATCAGGCCCCCCAGGGAGGAGTATAGTGATTGCTCTATCCAAATGAGAGGGTAATAATCCAGTGAATCCAATGTCTGGATTCATTGTTACATACGCTGTTGTTCTTGATAGTTGTGTTCTACTTTTGATATTTACAATCATCCTTGGGGGCTTCTCAGGTGGTACTAGTGATAAAGAATCTTTCTGCCAATGCAGGAGACACAAGAGATGCAGGTTCAATCCCTGAGTCGGGAAAATACCCTGGAGAAGGGCATGGCAACCCACTCCAGTATTCTTGCCTGGGGAATTCCATGAACTGAAGTGCTTGGTGGGCTACAGTCGATGGGGTCGCAAAGAGTCAGACATGGCTGAAGCGACTGAACACACAGGCACACCCTCCAGAACAGCAGTCCCACTGCTCCAGGCCAGCCCCGCTCCTCAGGTTTTGGGTGGCGAGAGCAGAAAGGTGAGTGGTTTGCTCCCTCCTTGGAGAGCGGGCACACAGCCTGGTTCCCTGCACGGTGACTTGGTCTTTTTTCCCATACTTATCCCATCATTATAATGGGAAGGAGTGCCAAGTACTTTAGAGAATGCGGACAATTCAGAGACAATGTTTGACTAGTTAGAAATTCGCGGAAAACCTGGTGGTATTGTGAGCAGGACGCCTGTGCAGTACAGCTGCCTTTGTCCGCTGAGCACCTGTTTGCTGAGCACTGGCTGTGACGGGCATCACACTGGGCCTTCACCCTCGGCGCTCACGGGGTGGTAGTGGAGGGAAGTCCTTGGCAGTGTGTATGCCATGGCTCTGCCCCTGCTCCAAAGGAGTCGATGCCAGGTGCTTCTTTCAGGTATTTCATGTTTTTTATGGCTGTTTTTAAATATGCTATTTCATAAAGAACTTTTCATATTGAAACTTCCTGTCATTATTCTTCATCTTAGCACAGTAGCCCATTATATTCAATCACTTAAATTGTCCCCAGTTTTTCTCCTATTATCAGTTATACTCAGAAAACTTGTATGGGAGCGTGTTAGTGAGGGAGGGCTGCATGGCTGACCTGTAGACCCCACGTGTCATGACTCCACACTGAAGTGTCTGCTTCACAAATGGGCTCCAGTGCCCTGCAGTCCAGCAGAGGCTGACGTAGTTCCAGAGGTGGCTCTGCTCCCTGGTCATTCTGCCGGCGCTCGCGGGAGAGGGCCCAAGGCCCTGCAGTCAGTTCTGGGGGGTTCCCAGTAACCCCAGCCCGAGGGCTCTTCTGATGGGGTTCCCCTGCGTCCCCACGCCCCCCTCTCAGATCCTCGGGGCTGTCCTGCAGACACTGAGCTGCTGGCCTGAGTCCATGTCAGGCCTAGCCTCCTCTCCACTCCTTGGGAGAACTGGATGTTTAAGGCAGGAGTGTGCACATCTACTGCCTGTTTATGCCCACAGACTAAAAACAGTCCTTACATTTTGTGATCACTGGTGGGAAGAACATTGCATGGCACATAAAGTGTGTGGAGTTGAAATTCCACCATCCACAGTCAGGTCTCCAGGCACGGCCTTGCCCGTTCACGCCTGTGTCCTTGGTGGTGGCCTCTGTGCTGCTGTGGGAGAGCCACGGGGCAACGGACGGAATGGCTCACGAAGCCGGTGTGTGTCATGAGGCCTGCTGCAGACCCGCTCTGCCCGCCCCTACTGAAAACGCCATCTGACTTCTCTTGCCAGTTGGGGTATAGAAGACGTTGGCCTTTTCAATCTTATGAGGTTTTGTCCTTGTATAATCTTTCCAGAGTTCTCTCTTATGAAGCTTTGCTGAAAACCGGGCACTGTTGTCTGTCTCTTCCCTTAGAATTCCTGCTCCAGCAGCACGGGTTCTGCTTTGAGTCATCGGGTGCTTTATTTCACTGTGTCTTATGCCACAGCATGACCAGGGCTTCTAGCTCTCCAGACTACAGCCTGTTTCCTCTCCACCTGACAGTTCACACCACCCCCATCTAGATGGAAGGCAACACCCTGATTCTACAGGATCCCTAGGTCTCGTAGGAATGTCTGTGCTGCAGCAGCAAGCCATAGAGCTGAGTGGAGTAGCTCACCTCTCACCACTTAGGGTTTGGCAGTGGTGGGGACACCACTTGGGAACCAGGCTGACAGAAAGGCTGCCATCTTCAGTTTATGGCTGCCAGAATCACTAGACGTGGTCGCTGCCTTCAGCTCGTAGGAAGGGGACAGGCCTGGAGAAGGCTGCAGAGTCAGCTGTATGGACCATGCCTGGAGGTGGGCCACAGCATGTCTGCTGACATCCCCTTGGAGAGGATGGGTCACGTGGCTGCCCCTGACTGTCACAGACCTGGGGAAATGGGGTGGTGGGCATTTGTCTGGGTGGGGGGTCAGGAAGAAGAGAGTGGTGGATGGCAAGCCACCTGCCACCAGGTTTTTGGAAGCACATGCTTTCTTGTGTTCCCAAAATAAAGCAAGCCGGATTATGAAAGTTGTGCTGTTGAAAAGGGTTTTTATAGGGGAAAAAATACCTGTGCAAATGTAAATGCAACTCTTCAAACAAGTAGTTTGAATAAAACGTGTGTGTTTTCAGGCTATCGCCCATTACGAACAATCAGCTGATTATTACAAGGGGGAGGAATCCAACAGGCAAGTATTATTTTTCTTACAATTTTGTGATATGTGATGAAAGGTTCTGATAGTTTTGTGATGTGTGATGAAAGGTTCTGATAGATTTGTGTCATGTGATGGAAGGTTCTGATTTGTGATGTTTGATGAAAGGGTCTGACAGTTTTGAGACATGTGATGAAAGGTTCTGATAGTTTTGTGATGTGTGATGAAAGGCAAACCTCCGCTTTTTCTCTGGGGTCTCTTGCACTGGACCTGGTGAAGGTGCACTGAGGTGTCTTGTCATTTTTCTCTGGGACTGTCACCCTGCCCTGGTTCTTGGTTTCAGCTCGGCTAACAAGTGTTTGCTGAAAGTGGCTGCATACGCCGCCCAGTTGGAGCAGTACCAGAAGGCCATCGAGATCTTCGAGCAGGTGAGGCTGCTGTCTGCACAGCTTCGAACAGAAGGCCTGCTAGAGTTTGTGTGCTAGTATTTTGTTCAGGATTTTGCATCATGTATTCATATAGGCTGTTGATCTTTAATTTTCTCTTGTGATGTCTTCGGTAGCAAGGTAATACTGGCCTCAGAATGAGTTAGAAAGAGTTCTCTCCTCTTCTATTTTTTTTAGAAGAGTTTGTAGAGGATTGGTGTTAATTCTTTAGATATTGGTAGAATTCAGTGGTTTTCTGTACTGTTTTTCTGTTTTCATCGATTCCTTCTGTTATCCTGATTTCTATCCTCTACTTTCTTTGGATTTATTTTGCTTTTTTTTTTTTAGGGCATTGATGGTGGGAGCTTAGCTTACGGATTTTCCTCTTTGTTGTGTGGGCGTTTTTAGTGCTATCAGTTTCCCTCTAAGTGCTGCTTTGTCTGTCACGATTCTGTTACATTGTTTTATCTTTATTTATTTTTATAATAGCAATAAATTATTGGTTTCCCTGTGTTTTTTTAATAAGTGTTTAGTTTCCAAGTGTTTGGGGATGTCTCTGTTATCTTTGTTTTTGGTTTCTAGTTTGATCCTGTTGTGGCTGGAAAGTGCAGTCTGTGTGGTTTCAGTCCTGATAAGTTTGTTTTATGTTCTATGGTGCTGCTGTTGCTGGGTGACATGTTCTACAAATGGTGGTAAGCTGCTCGTGGTTGATGGTGTTGGGTTCCTCTGTATACTTGCCGATTTTTGTTGCTGTTGTTGAGAGTTGAGTGCTGCAGTCTCTATCATTGTGGATTTGTTTAGCTTGCCTTTCTGTCAGTCTTTGCTTCACGCTCTTTTGCAGCTGTTTGTCGCGTGCTTGTTTAGGGTTGCTGTGTCTTGCTGCATTGGCCCTTTTATCATATAATGCCCCCTTCTGTCTCTGGTAATTCTCTTTGCTCTGAAGTCTTTATCTGATAACTAAATATAGTCTCTCCTGCTTTCTTTTCATTAATGTGTATATGACATATCTTTATGCATTCTTTTTTCTTTCACCCTGCCTATGTTGTTACAGTTGAGGTGAGTTTGTTGTAGACAGCATAGAGTTAGGTCTTGTTTTTAAGTCTCCTCTGCCAGTTTCTTTTAATTGGTGTATTTGGACCATTCACATTTAATGTAAGTATTGACATATTACAATTGAAGTCAGCCATTTTATTTTTTTTGTTTTCTGTTTATCCTCTATTTTTTGTTTCTCTGTTTCTTTTTTCCTGCCTCAGAGAGGGTTGCTTGATTATCTAAAGTATTTTTGAGTATCTCTCTCTAAATAGCCTTTGTAGTGTTTTGCTCTAGGTGTTACATTTACATACTGTATCACAGGTTAATGATGTCATTTTTTTCAGTTCCAATGAAATATAGAAACCTTACTTACTTTCTGTTCCTTTATCCTCCCCCATTCAAATATATAATTGTCTTTAGTGTTTTCTCTACACACTTTTAGAAACACATCAGTCACTATTACAATTTTTACCTCAGTCACCCAATTTAATTTACAGAACTGAAGAGGAGAGGAAAGGCCCATCATATTTTCCCATATCTTGCTTCCTGTGTTCTTTCTTCTTGATGTTTCAGGATCTCTTCCTGCATTTTGTTCTACTTGGAGGGCAACATTTGCCATTCTTTTAGGGTAGGTCTGCTGGTGACACATTCTTCTGGTGCTCTTCACCTGTGATTGTTTTGATTTCCCCTTCATTCCTGAAGCTGGGTGTACAGTTTTCCCTGGGCATACAATTCTGGGTGGACAGCTCTTTTTCAGCACTCGAGAAATGTGCCCTGATGGCTGGCTTAGTTTCTGATGAGAGGTTTACTGTCATCCAGGCTGTTTTCCCTGAAGGTGTGGTGGCGTTTCTCTCTGTCGCTTTCAAAATGCTTTCCTTTGTCTTCAATTTTCAGAAGTTTGTATGGCTTAGCAAGGGTGCTTTTGCTTTGATTTTCTTTGGAGTCACTAAACTTCTGGAATCTGTAGGTTTATGTTTCTTGGCAAATTTAGGAAATGTTCAGCTACTATATTTTCAAGTGATTTTTAGCCACTCACTTCTCTCCCCTCTGGGACTCAGACGGCCCAGATGCCAGGTCTTGTGTTACCGTCACACACATCCCAGTGCTCTGCTCCTCTTGTCTCAGTCTGTCTTCTGTCTGCTGTTCAGACCGAGTAATTTCTAATGTTCTGCCATCAGTTCTCTGAGGCCTCCCTCTCTTCCATGGGTTCTGCTGTTGAACCCATCCATTTTTTATGTCAGGTATTATGTATTTCAGTTCTGAAGTTTCTGCTCATTTCTTCTTTGTATCTTTTAGGGCTTTTTGCTGATAATTTTTTTTCTTTCTTCACTGATGGTTCGGTTTTCCCTCTGGTCTCAAGCGCTTTTGTAATGGCCGGTGGAAACATTTTAGGAGGATTCCTTCAACATCTGTTAGATAATTCTAACATCTCTTTTATGTGAGAACTATTGTTTATTAGTTACCCTTTTTTTCATTCAACCTGAGTTGTTCCCTTTTCTTGGTATTGCAAATCAGTTTTACTTGAAAAGTGGGTATTTTCACCTTTTTTTATAGGACAGGGTCTTGTTTAAACTTCCTCTCTCAGCTGGTCTTCTTTGACACTGAAGGGGTATGACTTGTTCCTGCCAGGTGGAGGTGTAGGACCAGGCTCTCCACCCGGCCTCCTGGTTCCTAGCAGGTGATGGTGAAGCCAGGTGGCTGGGAGGCAAGGACGCCTCACTCCCTCTAGGAGGAATGGTGCAAGCCCCGCATGGGCTCCAAAGGCTCTGTGGTGGGGGTGCAGGCTGGCTCCTAGCTGGCTCCCTTGGCAGGAGAGTTGAGCTCTCTGGCTAGTCCCTGGCGCTTGCTGCTCTGGGTGGGGTGGGCCAGAGCAGGTGTCATCTGAGCCTTCCCTGTCTTGTGCACTGCTCCTCTCCTGGTCCTCTGGCTGGAGAAAGCAGACTTCCGTCTGTTCCCTCACTCTTTTATTTTTTTTCTTTGCCACACCCACTGGCATTTATGGGTTGTTGGCTTTTTCTGTTCCAAGTCAGGGATTGATGCAAGAAAAAGCAGGCACCTCCCTGCCATTTGCCCTGTGCCCCATGCTGGTCTGCTCTTCGCTCTAAGTTTTAGTCTCCCAATGTTAATTTTCTATAAAAGGATCAAGGCTTTTAGTTGTACTTAGCGGGAGGGACAGAAGACAGCGAGTCTATTCCATCCTCCTGGACATGGAATTCTGAGTCGCTTTTAATAGGTTCAGCACTATATGTCTCAAATACTGTTTCCTGTCTAGTAACATTTCTTGTACATGACTTTGGGTTAAAAGAATGGATTGCCTAGCTTCTCTAACATAAGATGCAGAGAGAGCACTTGCTAAAGAGCAGGTGAGGGTCAGCATGCTTTTTGTAGGAGAGCCAACCTCTTCACTCTGATCCCATTTTCTTGCCTAGATTGGGGCCAACACCATGGATAACCCTCTGTTGAAGTATAGTGCAAAGGATTACTTCTTTAAAGCCGCCCTCTGCCACTTCATAGTGGATGAACTGAACGCCAAGGTGAGGCACCCTGAGGCACAGCTTCTGATGTGCTTCATTCACCCCGAACACGGGTGCTCAGCCATCGTCCAGAGCAAAACTGCACTGTATCCGTGAAAAACAAGACAGGGATGAATCCCTGACCCCATCCCAGCTGTCAAGGCTCTTAAGTTAAAGCAACCCAGGGGCCACACCTCGTTAAGTAGTTTGGTTTAAAGAAATCAGGGGGCTGAGGGGAGACAGGAAAAGCAGAATCACATTTTTTTTAAAACTCAGAAGTGGAGTTGGAGTGAGGATTGGGAGAAGTGAAAAGCAGAGTGAAGGTTGGAGGCAGAGGCGGGGACAGGGTTGGGGTTCGGGCCCTAGCGTCTGGGCACAGCATCCGTCCAGTGCACAAGAGCAGATGCCTGCCCTGGGAGGTTTGATGATGACATCTGTCTCGTGTGGTCTTCTCCACAGCAGCCTCTTTCAGAAAAACTGGTTTAGAAGTTTATTCTTAACTGAAATTGAAATTAAAAATAAGTAGATTTGATCAGTACAGGTTGCTCTTGATGTTGAGTGTAACAATTAAACAGGATGTAAATAAATTGTGTTGATGTTAATAGAACATCAAAGCTTCATTTTCTGGTTCAGTGACTCGGATGTTAACAGGTGGTTTTCTTCCCCAGCTTGCTCTTGAGAAATACGAGGAAATGTTTCCAGCATTCACTGACTCTAGAGAATGCAAATTACTGAAAGTGAGTAAGTGGGATTGGAATCTAGCAATGTTTTAACCCTGTGAAGCCGTGAGTCCTGCTCTCGCAGGCTAAGCCTCAGATGCCGTTAGGGTCGGGTGCACACCATGCTCTGAATTGGGCAGATCAGAAATGTTAGCACAAGGCTGGATCCCTGACCTGGGTGCCTCTTGTATTTGAAAACTTTCCCATTTTTGTAAGTCATTTGGCAACTTCAGTTAGTGTAGTAAGAAGGCTGTTTCTCTGTTTAAAGTATTCACTCATAGATGGAACTTTTTAGCCAATCAAGATAATTTTTCTGTATTTATATTCTCAGAAACTTCTAGAAGCTCATGAAGAACAGAACAGTGAAGCTTACACAGAAGCAGTAAGTTCCCCTTTGGGATTTAGTGTGTTCTCTGAAAGTTTACGTTGTAGATAAAACTTCTCTTTTTCATTGTGTAAATGCTAAACATCTATTTGTACATTATTGTGCTATATCTGTGTTGTTTTCCAAAAGAAATGTTTTTAGATTCCACCAACCTTCAAAATTAAGACAGTCTATGAGCTCTGCTGACTTTAGCTGCAAGGCAAATATATATATATCACATACAGTTACGATTTATTTGGATATTTTCTATGGAAAATAATCTGATCCATAAATAAGTGTGAAGTAATATCAGTTAAATCAGTTAAATTTAAAACATAAAAATAAAGCAGTGAGAGTTTGTTATATTCTTGGCATAAAAAGGAAAAAAAATTTTTATGTTCACCAATTTCCTGTTTTCCCATATTTTTCCATCTTACCTTTAGAATCAAAGTGAATTTCTTAGTGCCCTTCAGTAATTCATTCAACCTGGCTTTGAAGCCATGGTGGGAGGGCGAGTTTCCCCCTTTAACTTTTGCTACAAAACCGTTTTCACCCTGTGAAAGTCCATTCTTTAATGACTCATGGAAATGAGTTGAAGGAATTTTTCCTTTTGGTCTCTCTCTGCACCTGTGTTTTGTGTTCATTGGAGACTGGAGCCACATTAATTTTCCACGTCCCTTTGTCCTTATACAAAGTCTTATGTCTTTTGTCATGTTAAACGTGCCCTTTGTCCAGTTACCAAGGCTGCTGTGGATTTTTGCCACAGCATGTTAGCATAAAAGCAATGTAAAAAGCTCTTAATGAAGAAAGTTGTAAACTAGAATGAATGATTTTAGAGTTAGTCTGGTGTCATTCTGTGTTTGACTGTGTTTCCATGGACCATTTTCTCCTTCTCTTCCCTTCACCAGGTGAAGGAGTTTGACTCCATCTCCCGCCTAGACCAGTGGCTCACCACCATGCTGCTGCGCATCAAGAAATCCATCCAGGGGGACGGGGAGGGGGACGGAGACCTCAAGTGAGGCGCAGTGTCCCTGCGGCATGCCGCCGAGTCCTTGTTCATTTCGCGTTAGGGCCAGTGATCATTGTGGGATGCCCATTCAATGGCTTCATTTCGTTGCACATGAGCCTGACAATGTGTGTGTGTGTGTTTAAGCTGCCACGTGTGTCACCGTGCTGTGGGCGGGTGGGCCGCTCCTGTGCGTATTGTGAGTGTGTGACAGGCTGCCTCCCGCTTGTCAGAGTCCCCAGAGTTTTCCAAGAACTGCTTCAGAATCTTCCTCCTTGTTATTTCAGTGTGTGCAGAGCTCACGTTTCATTTTGCCACGTTTTTATGTCCCTTTTCCTGGACTTGCGTACCCAACCCAGTTGTTCTAATAGATGCTTTGCATGTTCTCTGTGAACTTGCACCTTGGTGGATTCTCTAAACGTGTTTGTTTAGTGTAGGATGGTTGTTCGGAATGCATTTATGGCTTTTCTTATTAGAGTTATTTATCCTTTTTGTTATCTCGTGATTCTTTTGATGGTGCCAGTGACCTGTTTCCCTGCTCTTGTGTATTGTTCTGTAGCTGACGTGCACGTGAGAATTCAGGTCAGCCAGGCCTGCTGGCTGCTTGCACTAGGGATGAGGGAGCTTCTTGACACGGCCCACTGACGTGTGTGGCCGTGTGGAGGTGAACCTGAGCTCACAAGTGCACTGTGCGTGAGATCTAGGAGAGACAGGTGTCTTCCTTTCCTGGAGGGAGTGTCCACTTCTAGTTGGGGCAGGACCCTTGCTTCACCTTCACAGAAAGGTGTTTGAACTGGCATGTCCCTTTCCTTTCATGTTCACACACTTTCCCACTTTGAGAGGGCACCCTGTGTGCCCCCTTGTGTACATCCTCACCAGAGCCTGGAGGTTATCTCAGTCAAAGCTTGTATGTTATTCATTTTCATTTTTAATTGTCTTGTTATTCGTTTTATCTATTAATTGGACACGATGGGCTTGATGGGCTGAGTACAGTACAATTTACTGCACCATCGGGAAAGAGCCCCAGTGAGCTTCTGAGAGGACCTGCCCTTAGCTGATGGATTGTTTTATCTGGTGTATTTGAATTCTATTGTTTTGACTTATATATGTGCGGTATTGACCTATGAACTTAATCCCTGCCCTTTATGTTACGTGCTAATAACCTTGTGCTTTAGACGTGCTCTTGTTTCCTGAATCTCTTCTAAGTGATTTGTTTGATGTGCATTTATTGCTAGGTAATGGCAGTGTTGACAGATAAATGGGATTTCCTGTGTCCTGTCAGATGTTAACTGGTATTTGAAAGGTGTTGAATTTTTGGATGGTCAGCAACTGGGATTCAAAGGTGCTGTTGGGCAGAAATAGAGAGTGGGTCCAGGTTGAGGGCTGAGCCGGGAGGAAGATTTAGGGATGGGGAACAAGTCCGACTAGGAGGGAGGAGAAAGTGGCAGAAAGGAGGCTGAGAAGGACCAGCGGAGGCCTGATCGTGGAGCAGCCCTGTGGGCAGCTGTGAGGATTCGGTGGCTGTAGTTGCGGGGTCATCTATGCGGCCTGGGCTGGTGGAGAGGTGGGGCAGTAGTGGCTCTATCCCAGCCCACAGGGCAGCCGCAGTGGACCAGGAGACATGGGGTACTCTGACCTTGGACCCTGGTATCCAGTGAGGATTCCTTCTTTCCTTCAAAGGTCTGGGATCCTTAAAAGAAAGCTGGCTGTTGGTTATGGTCCATTTTGGAACAGAGCCTGCTTGGTACTTCTTCACTTTCTATCAGAACCTCTTAAGAAAAAAACACTTAGAGAAGTGAGGTTTTGTTGCTCTACGTGATTCAGTGCCCAGCCGGTCAGAAGCACGTGGGTGAGATGGGCATGTGTCTTCCGGCTGAAGGCCTGCCTACCCGGGGGACAGTAACCCTCCCTGCCAGTCATGCACTTTTGTCACTGGTCTGGAAAGTCTGGTTCCACTTGTTAAGGAAACTTGTGGTCTGACCACGTAAAGGAAAAACCGAATGTTTGTTTATTAGCTTTTTATCCTGATCCCCTGACAGACCCCTGTCTGAAGACCTGTGGTTTTGAGAAATACTGTTGGCACCATTTTTAGTCCCTGGGATGGGAAGATCCCCTGGAGAAAGGACAGCCACCTAGTGCAGTATTCTGGCCTGGAGAATTCTGTGGACTGTATTGTCCACGGGGTCGAAGGGTTGGGACACGCCTGAGCCACTCCCACTTCTGTCACATCAGAGTTGGTGTGTTGAAATGAACACTAGGACCAGTGCCTGAGTTAAGATGCTTTTGTTTTTAATATTTCACATGAAAAAGTAAAAAATTGTAATGGCCAGAAAAGACCTAGAACATAAAAGTGAGAAGAAAAACGTCCCAGGAACAGCTCCAGGCTTCCTCCCTAGAAACGTTCCATCAGAGTGGGCAATGCTGTGACTCAGCGCTGTGACTTCCAGCATTTATAAATCATTATTTATGAACAAAATATAATGACTGTGTTACAGTCTTTGTATTTTAGCGAGTCATGTTTAGTTCATTGTCAAGAGTTAAAATTTCTTATGGGAAAGCTTTGCTTTTTGTGGCAACATTTTTCTAGCTTGTGTGAACTTCTTTTTTATTGAATGATTTGGAAGCAGTGTCCTTGCACAGCCGTGCCTGCGTGTGACAGTTCCCCTGTAACCACAGCGTGTGCGTTTATTGTTTCCTCTGACACCATGTATTTCAGATGCCCAGAGTCAATCCCCAGGGCTTCTGCGGGGGGCCTGGGCCTCTCTTCCCCAGGGCTGTCAGGGAGGACGTATTATGAAAACTCACCCTGGATGATAAATCCACCTTCACAGAGTCAGTGTATTTTGTGTGAACCTGTACAGTAAATAAAGTCCCAGTTATGAGCAGCGTGGTGCATCTTTCCTGGCTGGTTTGCACAGGTCAGGGCTGGCTTCTCATTCTGAAAGGTGTCCCCGGGCAGTGGGCACGGCCGACCAGGCTCTGTGAAGACTCATCGTGTCTGTTGGTGCCACTGCTGGTCTGCCGAGGGCTCTGCAGGCTCCGCATTCCCATCCTTGCTGCTGCCAGGTCAGGGAGCTCTGACAAGGTTCAGGGAGGAGCGGCCCCTTGGTGGCGGAGGCCAGCGGTCGGTCTGTCCTGGCGGAGCCCCGTTGACTTGGTGCTCAGTGCCTTGGTCAGGTCCCTCAAAGGTCATTCGAGGCAAACTCACAATGAATGGTCTAACACTTGGTCCCATTTAGGAGCTCTGCCCCGTCGTTGACCCTCAAGGTGAGTTTCTCATTCAGATGCCTATCTCAGAATCTTTGTTTCCTAACAGAAGCCCTCGTGGTGGGTTTGGCCAGCCTCGGGGCTCCCATAGCCCCTTGCTGGTGAAGGGAAGTGGGCAGTTGCTAGGCATCAGCTGGGTCTGACTGGTCTGTGCGGATGGCAGAGGATGGACTCACCTTTGAGAGAGTACAGGCCAGCCCTGCCCTCCCTGAGGCCAGCACCCCTCCATGCCCCCCACCTCTAACCCCGTGGCCTTGGAAGCAAGAGATGCCTCAAGATGCAGGTCCTCCCCTGTCTCTTATACACATCTAGATGTGTATAAGAGACAGCAGCTGGGTCTGACTGATGTGCCAGCTGGCGCTGTGCCTGTGGACAAATCACCTTTCACCTTAAGCAACAGGAACACCATCAAGTTAAGGGGACAGGCACTCTTTTGGTCTCAAAAGATGTCCCTGCTGTGGCAAGGCACGTGACATGCAGGTTAGAGTTTTAATTATAACTCACACTCAGATTGGTCAGTTTAGGTGACTGCCTTCGGCAAAACCACATTTCTGTGAAGGTCATCTTTAAGAAAGGTCTTCCCTTACCACCTGGCCAAATTTATTTTCGAAGTCTGTACAACAAATTTTGGGTAAAAGCAGAGGCAGGGGAGCTCTGGAGTTTGGGCTGACTGCATCTTCCACATGAAGGCTAGAAGGTACAAAATGGCCCCCTTGGGTAGCATGTCCAGAGGGTCTGGGGCTGACACTGACCTGGCAACACAGCACCCAGATGGGGAGAAAGAGAGATGTTCCCAAATCCCTGAGATGCACCTTCAGCAAAGTTTAGGAAGCAGCCCTCCCCTCCTTTCCGCTCCCCAGAAGCAGACAGACAAGTGACTGTAGACAGAGGAGGCTTTGTGGAGCAGACTCACCATGGCCATGAGGAGGCCGCGCCCGTGCACTGGGCCGGGCCGGTCACATCTCAGAACGAGTGCAGCAGACAGGGTTGGCGAGACTCTCCAAGGACCAGAAAATGCAAATACCTGTTTCAGTCAGGAATCTGATTTCTACAGAACATGAATTCTCATCATGAAAATAAACTTAGCCTTGCAAAACTATTTTTACAAAACAAACATTTATTAACACATAAAACTTTTGTAGAATCTCTAAAACAAATTCAAGACAAAAATTAATTCCAGTAGGTAACAAAATAATCTATTATTTAAATTCCTTCTTGTTAAGATGTCTTTATCCCATAAAACAGTTCATCAGCGGGCAGGTTCGTTCTGTTGAGAGAAAACGTGTGTGAAAATAACTTCTGTAAATACAAGAGGGTGTTGCTGTCACAGCAGGAGACAGACGTGGGACTCTACCCCAGGAGCAGGCGTGTGGCCTGTCAGCCCCTGGGGCACCGTCAGCGTCTCATGGGGAAGAAAGCATCTTGGGTCTTCCTCTGGCGTTTCGTGCACCTGTGTCTCCATCTTGGACTTAAACATACAGTACCTTTCTCTTAGAAAATGAGTGTTTTCACAGCAAGTTTAATAAATTAAAATTTAAGAAAAAGAGCGACTAGTGACAGGGAATTCTTTGCTTTTGATCTGGGTCACCTGTGAGTCAAAGCACTGCGCACGGTGACCCGCCCTTGCCAGTGGGTCAAGAACCAGGCTGGGGCGGGATGCATATGCCACTTGGGCAAGAGTGGCCAGCGTGAGACAGGCAAGGCTGGCCATTTAAGTCAAGCCTGGCCATTCCGTGGTCCACTGTTAAGGCTAATCAGAGAGGAAGGAGCATGCGGAGGCACTTGGTTCCTGCTGCCCAATCTGCTCATGCTCCCAGGGGAACGTGTGTCAGTGACTTGCCTGTGTCAGGCTCCTCACACATTAATGAAAAACACTGGGTTTCTGAAAATCACAGAAATGAAGTAAAAAAGTCTAGCAAAACTACCAGTACTCTTGTGTTCTTAGATTTGCCACAACCACTGCATTGCTGCTTATGGATAAAATAATTTCACTATATTTCAAGTGTTCTCAGCCCCTGGCTTTTTTCACACCTCTTTGCAAAAACTACTCCACTGTTTTCTGCTAGTCTTTGGTAGGACAGCTTTTACCTAATTGGGTTTTTAGGAAGGAAACCTGATGGCCACATTTCACTTCAAGTCATTTTAATGACCAGCTTCCTAGTCGCATGTGTGCTATGAGCAGCTACCTGACAAGTGTTCGGTTTAGTGCCTACAAGCAGGGCGGGGGCCAAGTGCTGTCGTTCATCTCTTCAGCCCAGAGCATCTCTGATGGGCTTCAGTTTGACAGGAAAGAAACAGCTGAAAATAAATATGTGGTCCCAGTTTTCTTTCACCTTGGTAGAAAAATAGCTTTAAAATATCAGGAACAAACCTACATAAAGCCTAAGGCAGCAAGCCGGTGCACAGCTCCAGGAGCAGGGTTGGCACCCTGCTCCATGACTAAGCTGAGCAGTTACCGCGGCCTTGTGAGCTTCAGGGTTGCTGGGCATCAGGGCGCTGCCACTAGAGGTCCGTGAGGCGACGCTAACTGCCTTGTTTGCTGATGAAGTCTGGCTGAGGTCATGCGGGTCAGGATTTCTAAGGGAAAGCTTGAGAAGTGACTTGACAGCGACGTGCAAGTAGCAGTTCAGAAAACTGGAAGCCATCCCTGCCCGCTTCTTGGCCTGATGAAAGCTCACATCCAGCCCTCCCATGCAAGTGCAGGCTGGAACCCTTCAGGC
The DNA here is from genome assembly GCA_006410635.1 of Cephalophus harveyi. Lineage (NCBI taxonomy): Eukaryota > Metazoa > Chordata > Mammalia > Artiodactyla > Bovidae > Cephalophus > Cephalophus harveyi. The sequence goes on along the minus strand of SJYT01065284.1, from coordinate 163,456 downwards.
AGGTGACCCTGCTACAGTCCACGTGGGTCAGAGTGCAGAGCTATGTGGGCCTGGCTCTGTCTGTGGTGTCAGCTCGCTAAGCTCACTGATGGCAGTGGCCAGCAGCGTGTCCTGGGACCCCACGGGGCCGTCGGACTTGCAGGCTGGGTCTGTGGGGCTGTCCTCATGCATGGCATGCATGCTGCCCTGGACGGTGGCCAGGTTGTGAAAATGGCCATTTTCTGCAAAAGACAGCAATTTATCGGAGAGTTTGGACGGCGCGTACTCGTCATCAGGCTGCTCAGTCTTGTGGCCATCGCCGTTCTTCGGAGAGCCGTCCACGATGACCAGGAAGGACTTCCACGGAGTCGTCTTGTCATGGATCTGCGGAGCAAGCGCACAACAGCGGTCACCCACATGTCCCTGCCCAGGGTCTACAGACCCCTGGTTCACAGCCACTTGTCATTGGGCCTGACAGCCTGCTCCACCCATCAGACCCCCGTCTTCACCGTGGTCCCCGTTAGAACGGACTCGGCCAGCACCAGGCCCCCCTCCCGGACGGAGGGCCCCAGGGCAGGAGGACGGGCACTCCGCCATCCAGGGCCACGCAGCTGGAAGCAGCGGCCCCGGGGCCAGCCTGGCTCACCGAGGTGTGCCGCCGCAACGTGGACTTGTCGGTGAACGCCCGCCCGCACGCGTTGCACATGAACGGCTTCTCCCCTGTGTGGATCCGGTGGTGGCGCTGCAGGGCGTTGAGCTGCGTGAACTGCTTGCCGCACTGGTCACAGCAGTATGGCCGCTCCCCTGAGGGGAAGGGATGGAGGGAGGGGAAGGTAGGGGAAGGGGCTGCCTATTGCTCTGTGGTGGCACAGTGGCACCCCCCAACCCCGCCCCCCGCCATAGCAGGGCCGCAGGAGCACACACACCCCCCCCCCACCCCCCCCCCCCCCC
>SJYT01065284.1:142398-161719 GCA_006410635.1 Cephalophus harveyi | reverse complement strand
GCCCCGGCGCCGTGGCCTCACCCACAGCCAGTGCGGTGGCTGCAGGCAGCTCACCTACTTTAGTCACACCTAACCATGCACACGTGTGGTGTCCCAAAAGGACATGCACACCGTCACCCCTAGTTCTAATCTGAAGGTTTGAAAACGTTCACATGTCCACATCTGTGTACACATGTTCACACCTTTCCAGTTTGTCAGAGAAACTAGAAACTCAGGAAATTTTTAAATGCTATTAAGGCATATAATGTAAAGTTAAAATTCCAAATAATTTTTCAATAAAACCTTCAGGATGTTTTCTTGAACACTGACCTCCCATCTCTGGCGACACTCCAGCCATACCTGTGTGGACTTTGATATGCTGGTAAAGTGAATTCCGCTGAGCAAAAGTCCTGAAACAAACTTCACATTTAAAGGGCTTGGACCCAGTATGGATCCTATTGTGATGTTTTAAATACTCCTTGGAAGCAAAACTCTTGCCACATGTTTCACACATGAAAGGCCTCTCACCTACACAGAGAGAGGAGACAGGGAGTTAGACGTGACACAGGCGGGAAGACCGGGTCCACCCTCTGAAGTGCCCCGACAGGCTGCGGGCTACCTTCTCTTGTGAAAACTACTCGGAAACATCTACTCACGTACAGTGCTTGCTACCCAAAGTTGGTGGAATTGCTCCCTGGAAATCCCCAGAAAGATTCCAGTAGATTAGGATGAAAGAGTACGTCCAGCCAGCTCACATTTTGGAAATGCAGTCATTCCCAAACAAGAACAGTCTGCTGGAAAAGTTGGACTTTTCCACAGGGCTGCAGTGGGTCTCTCGCCGAAGCCCCTCCGGAAGTGAGCGGAGTCTGTGGTGAACACACGTGGCTGTCCTGGAGCAGCGACCGCCCACCTGGGCAGGTGAGAACCAGGAGGGCGTCCACCCTCCATGCTGTGCAGTCTGCACCCAGACTCCTCTGTTAGGTTTGCCCTGATTTCTCAAATGCCAAAACTGGCTTCAATAAAATCTGAACATATTACCAAGTCCATCAAATGACCAATTCTAACTGAATGCTTCAGTGTGACCTGACTCCCCTCGTCCACTCTCATCAGACACCACTTCTGCTTTTTCAGTCTAGTAGTTCACATCATTAAGTGGCTCACCTGTCTCACCATCTGAACTTGAGGCTCACAGGACAATGCAGAGAAGTAAACACTTTTAAATGCAGGCAGGAAAAAACTGGGCTTGTGTGATAAGCACAGTACCCAACAGCTGGACTCCTGGGGGCTCTGACCCCAGGAGCACTGCGCAGAATCAGAATGGAGAGCTTAAACGTTCTCCCTCGCATGATGAAATTATACCACAAAACTTCTGAGAACCCCATAATTCCACCACTTCAATACCTCGTAACTGTTAAGTCTGCAGTTTTCAGGAAAGCTGGGATTCACTGTATGCTTCATTGTGCATCTCTCAAGTTGACAACCAAGCACAGGCAATTTTCATAATATTCAGAGACCTTAGGCCGAAAGGCTTGGTCCTGGGTGGGACAGGGTGGATTTACCCGATTATTGAACCACTTTCTTGGGGCTGGACAGTCCATTTGTTCCTGATGCTGTTATTAGAAACAGCAAGAATGGAGATAACAGCATATGGCTTTCCCCACATTCTGAGCAGTTTCTTTGAGAAAGATTCCTGGAAAGGGAACTTGGGGCTGAAACACCAGGGTACCTCTGGATGCCTCAGACACAGGACCAGCAGTACACAGAGGTCATGGCCATGGCACAGTACTGGAGGCAGTGGGCATATTTTATTCATTTACTTGTGCTCACTTACTAGATGAGGAAGCAAATCCAGGCTTAACCTGAACCCCAGGCAGACAGCAACATCTAAATGAATAAACTGCAGTTTCCCTCCTACAGCCAGGAAAGGTATTCAATCATAACAGCATATTTACCTGTGTGACACCTTTTATGATAAATCAGCATGTGGTTCTGAGTGAATCTTGCACCACATTCATCACAGACAAAAGGTTTTTCCCCCGTATGAATTCTGAAACCATAACAGAGTAATTCAGATTGTGTTCCAAAGCTTACTCTGCATCACCAAGCTCCTCCCTCACCTGCAGAAACCCTTTGCTCCACAAGCCCAAATGTGAAGGACTGAAAGGTAGTGAGGCCCAGGACTCAGCCCCAAGTCAGTCTCTGCCTGAGGCAAGACCACCAAGTCCCGCCGGACACAGAGCCCCCCAAATAAGCCGTGTGGTTAGTGGTGCCCCACATGCAGGCAGAGGCCACACCTCCACAGATTAAGACACTCAATAGCACCACATGGTATTTATAAAACTGCCTCATTAAGAACAGTGACCTAGACTGACAAAGAACCATGTGGTCAAAACCTTTACTGTCAACACATGAAGCCAGCTGGTCCCCAGGGCACACGTCAGCCCTGCATGTCAGGGCGAGACCAGACTGACCATCACCACCTTTCCTGAGCCCTTCCTGAGCCGGGCTGGGGCAGGAAAAGGACAATGAACACCCACCTACCACCCCCAGACTGGCCCAGGGTGAGGGCAGATCTCGGGGAGAGTGGAAAACTGCTTTGTCTGAATTTCAAGTATAAGTACTGAGCATCAGAAGGGAATTTATTTAAAAACTGAATGTCACCTACCTGTACTTCAGAATCAATACACGGAATCCCTGTCTGTCCTAACCCTGGAGCTTATCAGACTGACAGCTGGCAGGCACTCTCCACACCCAGAGAAGTGTCCCTCCACTGAAATCTCCAGGGAGACCACGCCACAGGGCTGGTCTCAGGCCAGGGTCCGAAAGTAAGGGGGTCTGGGGTCTCTGGCCCCGACTCAGCAGGGGTGATGGGGGGCTGTAAGGGGTGGAGAGGGGCCCCTGAGCCTGAACGGGAGGCTGGGGTCCCCATCAGCCCAGGCCCCACCCAGAGAGCATCATCCCCGCATCTCTGTCTCCAGGGAGAACCCAGACAATGGAAGCAGCCCGCGACTTCGAGAAGGAGCAACCGAACAGTGACCCCTGCAGGGAGAGGGGCCCACGCCGGCCGCCCACGCCTCCACGCCCACCCCGGGCCTACCTCAGGTGGGTCTTGAGGGCTGAGGGCTGCGAGAAGGTGGCCGGGCACTCGGAGCAGCCATAGGGCTTGTGGCCGGTGTGCGTGCGCTCGTGCAGCCGCAGCGCGGTCTTGGAGCTCAGGCCCTTGCCGCACTGCTGGCACTGGTGCCGCTCGCCGCCGCCCTCGTGCACCTGCACCACGTGCCGCTTCACGTCCTTCTTCCTCTTGAACTTCTTGCCGCACAGCTCGCACGGGAAGTGGCGCTCGCTGCTGTGCACGTGCCGCTGGTGGCCCTTCAGGTTGCAGCGGTTGGCAAAGGTCTGGCCGCAGGTGTCGCAGCGGTGCACCACCTCGGTAGCCACGCCGTGGTGGAGCCGCACGTGCTTCAGGAAGCTCTTCTCGTACAGGAAGGCCTTCTCACAGCGCGTGCACTGGAAGTTGCTCCTCCGCCGACCCGGGCCCTCCTCTCCCTCCTCCTCATCGTCCCCCTCCTCACCTCGCCCCACTTGGGACTGCACAGCCTCCGCCCCTGCCCCAGCCCCGCTGTCCTCCTCGTCCTTCGTGACTGCTTCTTTCTCGGTTTCCAGGGCTTCTGGGCTGGGCTCCCGGGGGCCCCCGCAGTCCCCCATGTCCTGCTCAGCACTCTTCTGCTGCTCCCGGAGTCGGCGCGTGTACTTCTTTTTAGGGATTTCCACGAACACCTTCCTCCCGGCCAGCCGCCCACTGGCCCTTCTGAGCTTGGGGTAGGGGGGCTTAGCCACCTCTTTCCTCTTGTCTGGCTTCTCCCTGGACTTTCTCAGGGTCAGATCTGGCAATAGGCCATTGCTGATTCTCTCTGCTGGGGGATCCAAAGAACTGGCAACCCCATTGGCCAGAGGGCCATCAGGGGCCACCCCTGCCCAGGCCTCAGGGGCAAGAGCAGCCGTAACCTGGGCACTGCTGCTCCCCTCTGCCTCCTGAGACTCTGAGAAATTCTGCAACTCCAAAAGTACCGACTCTAACATCTGCTTCTTCAGCTGAAAACAAGTTTCGGATAAGTCCAAACACTTCAGCTTTTCCGCCATTTCCAGCATGCGCTGTACCCGGTCTTCCTCGACCTGTACCTTGGCCGTGTAGACAAACTCAAGAAAGGAAGCAAAGTCGGCTACCTGCACTTCGTCTAAGTAGACGTTAGTCCTGGCACCATCCACAGTCTTCTCATTAAGGAACACTTCCTTAAAAAACTTGCTGGTGGCTGCCAGCACTGCCTTGTGGGCCATGAATTCCTCCCGGACGCCCTGGTATTCCACGCTGACGGTCACGTCACACAGGTGACCCAGCAGGCGGAGCTGGTGCATCTCATGCAGGAGGTTGATTGGGGAGGACTTCGATTCCAGCAGGACCGCACCACTCTCCATGTTTCTTCTTCCCAGAAACACCTTTGAACACAAACCAAGAATTATTCATGCACAGCAACCTCCAAAGCAGAAGGAATAAGAACCGTGAGGATTATATATCAGTTTAGAGGATTGATTAACGACCTAAATAAAATACCTAACTTTTCTCCTGTACACTTTCAAGTCACACATCACGTCTTAGCATTTTTTCTGAAGTCCCAATGTGCCTCCAGAGACATTTGTGTGAAAAAAGACTAAGGCTGCCCTAAAGATGTTATTAATGAAGTATGTTAAAGCAACAATTTGCTTCTCGAGGTGATTCTGTTATTTGCCTGCAGACCCAGACCCCCTAAACAGAATTTAAAGCAACAATAAATAAGCTGTGCTGCTTTGATCAGGAGGAGGAAATGGCAACTCACTCCAGTATTCTCGCCTGGGAAATCCCATGGACTGGGGAGCCCGGCCGGCTAGAGTCCCCGGGGTTGCAAAAGAGTTGTACACACGACTTAGCGACCAAAACACACTTTGATCTGGAAACCAGATAAAATACATAGCCACCACCGTTAGGAAAGCAAACCCTGTCTGACTTTGAAAACAACCGACTGAAGAAAATTATCTACTTTCTACGAAGAAAACTTCCTGGAAAGTAGCGGACGATCACAGCATCTCCACCCCCGGACGCCCGTCCTACTGCACTGGAGCGATCGGGGGCACAGCGCTGGGGTCCAGCTGCGCTACCTGGAGCACGGCCCTCAGCCCCTCCGGCCACAGCGGCTCCTGGGCTGGAGGTTGGACAGGCCGCCGTGGGGCTGGCAGCCACGCCGGCCGCCCGGCAACCTCGGGGCAGCCTTCGCGGGGGGGGCCCCTGACACGGTCACGGAGCGGCCGGGCCTGACTTGGGCCTCCCCCAGAGCACACCGCCTTCCAGTCGGGCCCGTCCTCCCAGACCCGGCCTCCGTCCTCCCGGTGCGGTCGGGTCCCTAGGTCGGCCTCACCAGTCCCGGTCCAGCCCCTCAGCGCCCTCCGGACGCAGGGGCCGTGGCCGCCTCTCCCCTAGCCCGCCGCCTGCTGAACCGATCCGACTCCTCGGCGGCTTCCCAGCCCGCGGGTGGCCACTGAGCGCGAGGCGGGGGCCAGGCCTGCCGCCCACCGCCCCGCTGGCCGCGTACCCGCTACCCCGCCGCCGCCGCAGACACGCTTCCGAGGACTAGGCCTGGGGATGGACAGACGGACAGACAGGCGGCCCGACGGACGGGGGGCGGGGCACCGGGGGTGGGGTCTGCGAGGGCGACACCGATTGGCCGCGTCGGGCCAGGCCCCGCCCCCAGCTGGTAGAGGGGCGGGCCTGCGCAAGCACGGGAGGCTGCGGAAGCCGTTCGGAAAAGTTACGTGATCCGACGCACGCTGCCGCCGCACGCCCCGCCGGCTGCGCAGGATTGCGTCACCCGCCGCGAAGTAGGGTCTGCGCCTGCGCAGAACACTGTGCCTAAGGCTCTGAGCTTCTCGCGACGCGGTAGGAGGGCGGGGGCAGGGCCGGAAAAGTCACGTGCCCCGTGGGGGAGACCCGCGCCTCACGCGCAGGTCCCTCCTCCGGGGCCCCAGCCGGGTGGGCGGGACGGTAGGAGGGCGGGGCACCGGATGGGGCGGAGCGTCTGGTGGGTGGGGTCATAGGGGCGGGGCGGTGTGAGGGGCCAGGAGGGGCGTGGCGCAGGAAGAGGGCGGGGCGGTGGGGAGGGGCTTGGCACCTGGAGGGGGCGGGGCGCCGCCACGTGCCGCAGGACTCTGTAAGTCTAGCCGGACAGCACCGGGCGGAGTCGGGGCTGGGGTAGCTGTGGGCAGCAGGCGCGCGGGCGTCCATGAGGTGAGCCGGAGCCGCCTGTGCTGAGAGCCCGCGAGCTTCGCGCTCGGGCCACCGCTCCCCGGGGTGTGCGAGCCGTTGGCTGTCCGCAGGCGATCCCAGGGCCTGGGCCGCCCCCCGCCCCATTCCGGAGGCTTCCGTCGCCGCTCCGAAGCTCCCTTTGTCTTCATTTGTCCCAGAGGCCCAGCATATCCTGGGCCGACCTCTCATCCTGTGTCTTCTGGTTCAGTTTGCAGTGTAGACAACGTCCAGAAACGAGGCAGATCCTCTGCACGGTCCTCGTCTAGAACAAGCCCTCTCTTACTGTCTCTGTACCAGTCTGGAAAACATCTGCCTGAATCGGCCGGGACGTATTGTGGACCCAGGTAGCAGGGCCCGGGTGCCAGGGTCCAGGCAAGGGCGCCTTAGGCAGCAGCCTCTTTTCCATGTTGTTAGGGCAGGAGGAATGGAAGCCATTGAAAATAACTATCATCCTTCAGTTTCCATGTTTAGGACAATAAGCGCTCGAGTCCATCAGAGAGTGGGAGGCCTCACCCTGATGATCACAGTGTCACTAGTGGAAGGAGCCCAGGACCAGGGAGCCTGGAGGCCGTGTGGCAGAAGACTGAGCTCAGCTTGCCATGGCCCGACGCTTCCTCCACACAGGGCACATGTCACACGCCCTCCCTGCCACCTGGCACTGTGCCCACCTGCCCTGCCCGGGTGCAGTCAGCACAGAAGCCCGTGACCTTGGGGAAATGGGTCAGCCGCTATTCACAGTGAAGCCCAAACAAGATAAGCAGTTCCACCATCTGTTCCGCCCTACTTTCTAGCTTCTGATTTGTAGCTAACGCACAATCTCTGCTTTCTACTGCAGCTAAAAAAACATGACTCTGCCGGTTCCCTGCCCTCCTCACACACTCGTGGGCTCTTCCTCCCTCCAGGTGCACTAGGAAGTGTATCCCACAGTTGTTCTCCTTCTCAGATTTCCAGAAGTCATCCCAGTTTCTGGAGGTTGGCCTCAGGGCCAGGTGCATGCCCTGAGAGTTTAGTCTCTCTGCAGACTGGGAGTCTCCTCCCCTGCCTCACCAGGGCCCCTTCCTCCTGCAAACAGATCTCCTCCCAGCAACTTCACCCAAACTGGTCTCAAGTCTCAGGATAATAACAACAGAGCATGCTTCATGGTTACAGAAGGTGGGCCACTACTACACCATTCCCCCATTACTGATGTTAGTCACTACTCACAAAACTCTGAGGGGGTAGTATTGTTACCCCCATTATATGAATGAGGAGACTCCCAAGATCACACAGGGAGAACAAGACAGCTAGGATTGAACCTCCATAACTTAGCTCTGTGCTGGCCACACACCTCTGCCACTACAGAACAGAGCTGTCTCCTGTCAGATCAGGTAAACGTCAAATAGGAGCTAGGGAGGATATGATTAAGTATCAATAGCATCCTAGATATTCCATGTGTTTTGTGTGAATCCAAAAGTGAATACTGAGAAGTGTGGTTTCTAAGGTGCTGGGGTGACATGGGGGGGCTTCCCATTAAAGTCCAGCAATCCAGCCCTACTACCTGGCCACATCCCTACCATCTCTCACCTCTGTGCTCTCCTGGTATTGGTCTGCCAGTGACTGCTATGAATACTGGTGTACGAGAATCTGAGTCCGTGCTTTCATTTCTTTGGGGTATGTATCTACAAGTAGAATTGCTAGACCATATGGTAATTCTGTGTTTAACTTTTTGAGGAACCCCCAACTTGTTTTCCATGACAACCACACTATTTTCCATTCCCACCAGCAGTGCATGGGGAGTCCAGCTTCACATGTTCTTTGATGGATGGAAACAACTTTAAGCAAGGGATTTTTACACATACAGTGTATTCAGCGTGATGTTCTGTTTATCAAAACTCTCAATAATTTCAAAAAATAGTCCTCAGTCTTCAAGATGTATGCCCAAAAAAAATGTTTTCAAGAAAAGTATATATGCTAATGATAGGAGATAGGAAACATACGAACAAATAGCAGCTTATTTGTGGAAAGAGTTCAGATTCCATTAAGCCATGTATGTTTTAAAAATACATATAACCTCTTATCATGAGCACCACATTTGGATAAATTTAATCTGGCCACACATGTTTTGAAATCAACTTTGCTTCAACACAAGATGTCAAAATAGACGATGCACCACTTTTTATAGGACAATTTCATATAACATGCAACACCACTGCAATCTTACTTTGTTGCTAACAAAGAGCCTAAGTGTTTAAAAGAGCATATTAAGTATTTAGAATTGGTAAAAGTCCAAGTAGACATAGAACCAGGATATGTGGAAAAAGCAGCCAAAATTCTGTGCTCTACCCAAGTTGGTTAGTGTTCAGTGCTGAAAGGATTTCTTTATTCAGGGTCATAATAGCTTTAATGATTACAGTGAAGAAACTGGATGTGATTATTATAAGTTTTATATTCAGTTCCCTTTAGAAATGCTACCTGATCAGGTTCCAAGATAGAAATTACAGCAGGCTATTCAAAGAAGCTTTAGAAAATGAAGAAACACCAACAGCCTAATACAAAACAAAGAATACAAATGGACAACTCACATACATGTATGCATGGCAGAGACATCACTATAAAAAGCAATGATAATAGGACAATCTGACCCGAAGTTAAACGCAATCTGTGATGCAGCAAATGTTTGCATGGGAAATGCAGTCTCAGGGGAATAGATATTTATCTCCATGTAATGCCCTGTAGTCATCCTGAGGAAGTGGAGTGAACAACTTTCAGGTAATTATGTTAGTGAAAATTTGGAAACAACCTACTTGCCCAAAAGGAGACAACTGAATATACCCATGAATTGGTTTATTATGCAGTCATTAAAACAACGTTTTAAAAAGTGTTTAATGGAACTCGTAATAATTCCATAATGTATATGTTTATCAAGTCATCATGTACACTTTAAAGACAATTTGTCAATTATACTTAAAGCTGGAAAAATGTTTGCGGAAACCTTCACTATACTGTAATGAATAAAGGAGGTATGCTCTTGTACCCAGGAAATGATCTGATTTAAAAGCGAATCTTTGGAACCAAACCGTAAGCAACTCCCCACATCAAATTCTAAACTGCCCAGGGAGGGTAGCCGGAGCTGCCCGTCCCGCCCACTGGAGGCCGCCCGCTCCGCCCACCGGCCGCTGACGAGGGCGGGGCTGGAGCCTCGGTTTCCACTGGGTCCTCGGACGTTGCCGGCGATGCTGTTGGCCTCCCTGCATGCGCCGGGATGCGCGGCTTAGTGGCCGTTGAATGGGCGGAGGCGGATCGAGCGTCCGTGCCTGGGGTTGGTGGCCTCGCCGTTTGGGTTCAGGGTGGGGGCCCGGCCTTGGGGCCGGGCAGGGGTTTTCTAGCGCGGTCCGGCTGTACGGTCCACTGTGAGATCCGGTTCAAGTGGGCCAGGCCAAGCCGTATTGGGTCAGCTGGGGCTGTATGAATGAGATCAGGCACGTCTTTACCTGCCTTAAATTTGGGCAGCGTTTCCAGACTTTCTTCTCACAGGGCCAGGTGGTGATTTTTAATAAAACACCGACCCCGCTTTTTTCTGTTCCCGGGAACCCAGGATGTTTCAAAGCGGTATCTGCTTGGATACTTCACTGGTAGGGTCAGGCTCAGGTCGGGACGCTCTGGGGCGGGAAGCCACTCTTCGAAGTGTCCGCAACTTGAATGCCCCTATTTCTGGCTGTGAAAACAGCCTTGATTATTAAATGAGATTTTAATTTAAAAAACATGATGCGCACACTGTATTAATATCTACGAGGACATTCGGCATCAAGTGCCTTGTCTCCGCGTTAAAACTCTAGAACCCAGTCCCTAAGGACAGTCGTACTTAACGTTTTTGCCAATCCTTCTAGCGGTCCGTGCATATAGGGCAAGCCTATATGGAATCTTTTTTTTTTAAACACAAAGCAAGTTTCCTCATTTGTAAAACGGGGCTGAAAATAGTGCAGAGTATCTTGAGCTGTTCTTGGGATGTTGTTCTTGCTGCCTGTAACAACTGTTGTTAATATTCTACCAAGTATTTGAACTTCAGAGACTCTCAAAGATTTTTCTTATTTGTATCACAGACAGGTCTGTCTCTTCAAGCCCCCTTCAGAGGGGCTGTGAGCCCCTGCTACACTGAAGTGCAGGCCTGCATGCTGGCTGCACTAGCGAAGACCCACAGAGCAAGTGATGTCTGACCTAGCTCTCAGTGGACTCTCAGTGGTCAGAGAGCAGCTGATGCCCTTCAGTGAGGCACCCTGATGACACGTGGCATTCACTTGTAGATGAGACGGTCCTGCATTCACCTAAAGCCCCTCAAAGCCTCGAGGATTAGAAGGCTCTGTGTCTGGACCCTCCCTCAGCAAGCTGGTGCACCTCTAGCCTCCTGATCCAACCTTTGTCATCAGAGTTCCTCAGTCATGAGCCTCTGGAGGGGAGCATTCTGTAAGAGGAGTTGGCTATCTCTGAACCTGGATCTTTTTTCTCTTGGGGCACTGGAGTGGGTTTTCTGAGGCCTCAGCACTGCTTAGTTCGTGTGTGCTAAGTCGATTCAGTCATGTCTGACTCTTTGCGACCCTACGGGTTGTAGCCCTCCAGGCTCCTCTTCCATGGGATTCTCCAGGCAAGAATACTGGAGTGGGTTGTCATGCCCTCTCCAGGGAATCTTCCCAACCCAGGAATCAAACCGCCTTTGTTACATCTCCTGCATTGGCAGGTGGGTTCTTTACCACTAGCGCCACCTGGGGAGCCCAAGACTGCTTAGATCTGGCCTTAGAACACAGACCTCCTGCAGTGGGGGGTTCTTGCTCCCCTAGTAACTCTGAGCCCTGAGGACCCTGTCCACTCTCTGCTTGGCTTCTCCCAGAGGCCCAATGATCCGGCACCTGAGACACCCCCCACCCCCACCAGCCCCCCCCACACACACCAGGCTGTGTTCAGGCCTGCATCCCATCCTGGGGCATTGACCAGGGCTTGCCCTGAAGTACAGGCTGCCACTGCCCCCCACCCTCTGTGCAACAGCCACTGTCCAGCCTCCTGCCCTGTCCCTCTGTCCTGCCAGCTCCCAGTCCAGTCCCCAAGGTCAGGCCCCTTTTCCTCTATCAGAGGGGAGATCCTTCCTGACACGGCGGCAATGCCCAGCTTGCCTAGCCATCCCCGGTAGACGCCATAGCCCAGGGCTAGAAGTCCCTACCATCTGTGCAGCCTACACAAGTCCCCCATTCCTAATCCCAACCCACACCCCTCAGCCCGACCTTTGATCACAGATTTACCTGGGGAAGCCGCGTGTCCACAAGAGCTCATCTATTAACCAAAGGATGATGGAAACGGCTCATTTTTTACTTTGGAGAAATGGGGTGAGTTGGTTCTCAGGTCAGTAAAACCAGCATCTAATTCTGATGTCCCCCAGCTCCACCTCAGTACTTCTTCCTCTTAAAAGCAGTTCTCTTCTTTGTAAGGGAGTAGTCAATGGAGCTTCCTTGTTTACAAAGTTATTAGCTAACTCCAGGTATCTTATCTGTTTTCATCCATGTAACTCCCAGCAGAGGTGCGAAGTCCCAGTGTGGGTCCAGCCACCTAGTCAGGCGGTTCTCTAAAGTGTTTTAATAGACAGCTAGGGGGCTTTTGTAAAATGCCAAAAACGCTCAAGCCCACCCTCTGAGATTCAGTAGTCCGACCAGGATGTGCGCCTGGTGATTTTGGAAGAGTCGCAAGGGTATCCCCTGTGTGTGCGGGCTGAGTCCGGCTCTGGTACACCTGTGTACACACCTGTGCCGGGGGCAGGTGCTCAGCCCTGGATCTGTCTCTGCAGTGCCTTCTGCTGGTCTTGCAGCTTTAACCCTCCTTCTCCTGGGCCCCTCTCCCCAGTATCGCCCAAACACATCCAGCAAGGGGAAAAGAAGCAACATTTTATTCATCAGAATTTCCAGAACCAGAGTCTCTCCTGGGCAGATAGAAAAATAGAGAATTTTACTACTTCAAAAAGGCAACTGTGACAAACAAGTGTATGCCCAGACAGGGGCCCCTCAGACTTGAGTGAGCCCAGGGTTCAGGCTGGGGGTGTCCCGCCACCCTGCTAGCAGGCCCAGTCCTGGAACCGGAAGCAGTCGCTGACAATCTTCCACACTGTGTTGCTGGGTGAGGCCTGGGCCGTCAGGATGAAGTTCTGGTTGAAGTCCCGCTGTTTGTTGCCCTCAAACTTCACTGTCCCACAGATCACCACAAGGACCGTGGTCTGGCTCGGGGTGGCTTCGTCATGGACAGGCTGGCAGTCTACCATGTTGATCTGGAACTCACTGGAAGGCAGCATCTCAAAAAACTCACTCAGGGACTCTTGCCCGGAGACAGCATTGCCGTTCCACACCAGGGTGGCTGTGCCCATGTACAGGCGGGACAGCAGCCGCCGCCGCTTGTCCATGGTGCTGTAGTACACGTTCACAAACTCCTCAGCTGCGCGGCACGCCTGGTCCACGTAGGTCTTGAAGTCCACGGACGCCATCACTGGCCCCGCCAAGGGAGGCCTTGGCCCAGGTGCCTCCTGTACCCGAGGGAGCGGAAGGTGGAAGAGACCTTGCGTGAATGCTGATGACTGTCATGCCCCACAAAGGACCAGTCCTCCGACTGAGGCGAAATTCTGGGCGCCCCCTGCTGCCAACTCCTGGTCTGGCTGGGCCCCAGTTTGCTCGTTTGAGACAGGAACATCCCTACCTGTGCATGACTATGACTGCAGTGCAGGATGAAGGGAAGCAGGGGACACCACACACTCCGTTAAAAAGCCTGAGACCCATACGGTCAGCACTGACAGCTATTACTATGAATTTTAACAATCTTATTTTATAAGCTGTAGTACAGCTGACTGTGGGAGGCTGCTTTTTCCTGGAAGCATGGAACAGCTGTGACTGCCCTCGTGTGTCTGGTGCAGACACCACACTCTGGAGAAGGGAACAGTGACCCAACGAAGGCTGATCCAGCTATCATGAGCTCACCTACTGGGCCTGGGAGGGTGAAGAGAAGGCAGGTTCCCTAAGAGGGCAAGAGAACAAATGTCATTGAGGACAGGACAGGACCAATACTGGTGGCCACAGTTCTCATTATGGGCTCTATTTAAGGAGCAAGGCTGGAGCTGACTGGAATGAGTGAGGACTCAAGAGCTCCAGGGAGCACAGGCGAGTCCCGTGAGCCAAGAAAGGACAGGCCAGACAGAAGAAATTCTGTGGGGTGAGGGGGTGGTGACAGCGAGGAAGAATTTTAGCTGTAGCCAAAATGAAACATTTCCTTAAAAAAAAAAAAAAAAAAAGTCCAAAAGCATAAGGAAAAATTATTTGCTTTTTTTTTTTCAGGGTTTACAGTAACTATTGTAGTTGTACTCTTTTTTGCCTGATTAAAATATTTCACTACACAAAAATCCAACAGAAGACAACATTACTAAAATATTGGATGCATTTAGATTTACAAACTTAAATACTATTTTTTTCATTTCAACGTTGTGCATGCATGCTCAGTAGTGTTCCTTTGACTCTTTGCGACCCTATGGACTGTAGTCAGCCAGGCTCCTCTGTCCATGGGATTCGCCAGGCAAGAATACTGGAGTGGGTTGCCATTTCCTTCTCTAGGGGATGGTCCTGACCCAGGGATCGAACCCGCCTCTCTTATTTCCTGCACTGCAGGCGGATTCTTTACGGGGATGAGCCATGGGGAGAGTTTAACTTAAAAAAAAAAAAAATCAGCTTTTGAAAGAGATGAAAGATCCCACGCAAGGTTAGGAGGGAGTCAGGGAGAGGAAGGTGGAGGAGGCCAGAGCCTCCAGGAGAGAGCTGGCCAGGGGGAGGATGGGATAGGCGGGGAGAGCTCCGGCCTGGAAAAGAGGGCTGAGGGCCAAGCACCGACGCGGGTCCTGCCACCCCTTCGGGGCGGGGGTGGGGCCTCAAGTCCAGCCGCGCAAACACTCGCTCCAAACTCTACTTCCCAGCGCTTTATATACACCTCGTCCTTCAATAGTCACTGCAAACTGATGAGGCGTTATGGTAACAACTTCGCAAAGAGGAAAGAAAAGCCAGGTGTGGACTAGGTCGAGGGTGGACACGCCCCTGATCTGTCCTCTACTAGAATACGCTGCCCGCCGGGACGGCGCGATTGTCTCACCGGCTCCTGCCTCCCTGGGTCTAGTCTGGGGGCGCAGGGTTCCAGGATGGCCAGTTTGTAACCTCCCTCTCCGGGGCCGTCGCCCTCGCTGGACACCACCCCCCGCACCCAGCCGAGCCCCCATCTGCTGGCGTCCACGCCGATCACCGGCATCTCGGGCCTCCGCAGCTCAACCAGCTGCCCGCCCGGGGGTCCTTAGGGAGCGGTCGTTTCTGCGGGGCTGCGACCGCTCCCGACTCGCGGCGAGACCAGGTGGCATCGTCGCCACGCGGGGGCCACTGACAGGGGTGGGGGCACCTCCTACGTACGCGGGGGTCACCTACCAGACCGGGCAGCGCAGACCTGCGCAGGGGCACCTACCTGCACGGGAGTGACCGCCCTGCTCAGTGCGGAAGATGACCGGGTCAGCAGGGGGCTCAGTTGGGCGGGTTGGTGCGGGGGAAATCACCGCACGGGTCGGCGTGGGCGGCTCTGTTCACGCGGCTACGCGGAGCACTCCGTGAACGTAGGCCGGGCCAGCCGAGGCTCCGCGGTCCTCTGCCGCCTGCCCAAGTGGGCCCGGGAAGAGCCGCCTCCGCCTCAACACAACCTCCGAGGACCTGCCAGTCCAGCCAGCGCCTCTGCGGGTTCCCGCGCGCGGCCAGCCAGCAACGCGCAGACTCGAGCGCCCGGCCCCTTCCCGCCCCGTGACGGACAGCCGTTTCAGCCAGCGGGGCGGCCGACCGTAAGGCTAGCCCCGCCTAAGTGTGGCACGGGTAGGGCAGCTTCCGGGAGAGGCACGTTCCCAGAAGACCGCGCGCTCGAGTCTTCATTGGTCTATAGACGCAGGCCCGAGGTTAGGTACGGCCTCTGATTGGACGAAGCCTCGCAGACCCCCGGCTCTCGGGGCTGGGGGGGCGACTCTGGGGCGGGGTTGGGTGGGGGTGTGTGGCTCTGGGGCCGTCTCGCGGCTGCGCGGAAGCCTCCAGGCAGGGGTTAACACGCTGCTGCCGGTTCTGGGTGTGTTCACCTTGGCAATGCCAGGGCGGTTCTTTGCCTGCTTTCCTAAGGGAACGCTTGCTCTCAGAGTTCAAGACCAGTTTAGAAAGTGGATGGGCTCTTCAGTATAGGCTACCGCCCCCGCCATGAAAAATGTGGTTTATAAACAAATAAATTGCAGGTTGAGTAGAACGTTTGAATTGAGCTATCGTCTTTGGAACCGTATGCACAAGACAATGTCTTTACAAAGCCCAATCCAGTGAAATTGGAATTTAATCTACAAAACTTCGAATCCCAGCATCACTAGCATGAAAACGAGAGTTGACCTCCTGCATGCCCACTGGGTTGGATGTCGCTTTTAAGTTTCCGTATGTTTCCCATGTAAACCCGTTTCATTTCATTCTCATAACTTCAGGAAGGCATCATTATTCCCTATTTTATAGACTAGGAGGTCGAGAGACAGAAATTAAGTGACAGTCTGGGGTCACAGAGCCTCTTCAGTCCTAGAAACGCTGGTCAGGAGGATATTTAACCAGCCCTAGGTTCTGATGAAAACAAGAGTTTAACCCTGAGAGGCAGCCCAGCCAGCAACAGGAAGATGGGAGGTCGGGAACTTTCAGATTAGTCTCTACCATCTAAACTGTGCCTGATCCAACAAGGGGTCGGTAAATAACTGTTTGAATGAGCAGACAGGGTTCAAATCATTGCTCCACAACATTCTAGTAGGCTTGCAAGCAAGCCTGTTTTATACTTTCCGGTGTTCCTTGAGTTTAGAAAGTTAGACACACTGCTGGCTCTAAGGCAGAAATTCTGGGGTGGTGGGCTGCCTAATTAGGGCCGCTGAACCTAGAGAAGGAGTTTGCCAGGGGATTTTGGGAAAGATGCTATTCCTCTTTTTCCTTCTGGACATGTGATGTGTGGTGGTGCTGCTCCAGCCATCTTGCTATGCTGAGGTGGGCACCCTTGTACCATGAGGTAGACAGGAAAGAGGGGGAGAAAGCAGACTTTGATGACTGTTGGGAACCAAATCAACCCTGAAGTTTAGACTTTCTAGTTTCAAGAGTCAGTAAATTCCCTTTATTATCAGTACTACTAAAAATTGGGCATAAACAAACACAGTGTTACTTGTTCAGTTGTGTCTTACTCTTTGCAACCCCATGGACTATAGCCCACCAGGTTCCTCTGTCCGTGGAATTCTTCAGGCACGAATACTGGAGTGGGTAGCCATTCCCTTCTCCAGGTGATTTTCCCAACCCAGGGATAGAATCTGGGTCTCCTTTGCAGGTGAATTCTTTAGCAACTAAGCTACCAGAGAAGCCTATAAACAAACCTACTTATAAGTTAATTAGTGTGGCTTCCTGAACTAGCAGAGTGATTGTGCAAGTAAGTTAACCTTCTTGAGGTTCAGTGCCTCATGTGTAGAAGAGGGACAGTAATGCCCTCATTTCCTTGGGTCAAGAGTGACTGGAAGAGGGTGTCGTCAGTTCTTAGCCCAGGGCCAGGCACAAAGCAAGCATCCAGGAATCGGTGTGCTTTGACATTTTGCATTGACAACAGCTTCCTTATTTGCCAATGATCTTTCCAACAACTGGCTTTTAAACTTGGAACAAGTGTACCAGCAAATTGGTGGGATTTGTCACCAAACCACATGGGTGCCTTCTGGAAGATGAGCCTGGCTTGAACAGCCATGGAGCCAGTGGCCTATTTGCCTCATGGAGTCTGTCCAGGGAGGAAGGACGCAGCTGGTCAGACGTGCTGAGCTGCTGGCAGCTCTGAAGACAGGCTGGTATCCTTGGGTCTCTAAACCTGGTACCGAGCTTCTACCCTTATCGGCATAGTTCTCTACTGCAATATCTGATGGCGTTTGCTTGATAAGGCTGTGTGACTTGGAGCTGATCTCCTGGTGGTCCACAGCGATGGCTGGGCAGTTGTGCCTGCAAAACAGGATGACCAGCACCATCATGTGCTGTTCTCTCCCTACTACTGCCACCCCCACCCCCTCACGCCCCCACCACTAGAGGAACTATTAAAAATTGAGCATAAACAAACATAATGTTAGTTGTTCAGTCATGTCTTACTCTTTGTGACCCCATGGACTGTAGCCCACTAGGATCCTCTGTCCATGGAATTCTTCAGGCAAGAATACTGGAGTGGGTAGCTATCCCCTTCTCCCACCTGCCCTCCACCCCCACCACTGGAAGAATCATCTGAACTGCTGCTGGCAGTCCCAGAGTGATCTGGGACTGCATTTCTGAAAGGTCACTTGGGACCTGTCTTTTCTGGAGGTCCTAGGAAGGCAGGGATAACAGAAGTCCATTAGTTTAGGAGCTGAGCTGTGGCCAGGTGCCCAGAGGGGAGGTGTGAGCAAGAGAGAGGTAGGGACGGAGAAGGGGAGCAGGTGTGAAGTGTGTGTGCACACAGCTATACATTCACCTACACAAACACACACACCAGAGAGGAAGCAACAGAACTACAGAGGAAGCAGTCCTGGGAGTGGGATGCCTTAGAAATGGACCCTCCAGTTCTGGTCGGGCTTCTGGGGCTGGTGTGGCTCAGGGCAGACATGTGCCTCCCTGCCAAGCTCTACCCTGATAGGTGGCGGACTCCTGAACAAATAAACGGCTGGTCCCCTGTGATGCACTGAGGATCATGTGGTCTATTGTGCAGCACTCTTGGAGGCCCACTGAAGCCCTGTCCTGAGGGCCAAGGAAAGCCTCCGGAATAGCACCTCTCAACTGTATGACCTGGTGGGTCACTTGCCACTAAAGGGACCCTGAAGACAGGGTCCCTCCAGGCCTTCCACAGTGACATCGCTGCAAAGAGCTACCCACGGTCTGAATTGGCTCCCTCCTGACCTCTGAAATTGCACCCAGATGGAAGTTTGTTCATCTGCAGCCCGAACCTGTGTCCTGGGGACTAGAGCAGCCTGTGAGACCAGCAGGGGCTCTGAGGGAGCAGGGGAGGTGGGGGCCATGGCAGCATGGATGGGGCCAGGGGTCTGGAGCCATGACCAGGACCAGGGGTGATGGTGGATGATGTGATCTGAAGGTCTGCGTTCCCATGAGAAAATGGAGGGGACCAGACATGGCTCGTTGAGCACAGCTCCCTCCAGCAGCACGGCCCATGTTTGTCCCATTAACTTTCCACCTCCTTCGATGTCTCGCACTGGGCTGCTGCATCATAGCCAGGCTGGCCTGGAGCTTCCTTTTTCTTATGGGTGACATTGTACAAGAGGCAGGGATCAAGACCATCCCCAAGGAAAAGAAATGCAAAAAGGCAAAATGGTTGTCTGAGGAGGCCTTACAAATAGCTGTGAATAGAAGATAAGTGAAAGCCAAAAAAAGAAAAGAAAAAGAAAGCTATACCCATTTGAATGCAGAGTTCCAAAGAATATCAAGGAGAGATAAGAAAGCGTTCCTCAGTGATCAATGCAAAGAAATAGAAGAAAACAATTGAATGGGAAAGTCTAGAGATCTCTTCAAGAAAATTAGAGATACCAAGGGAACATTTCATGCAAAGATGGGCACAAGAAAGGACAGAAATAGTATGGACCTAACAGAAGCAGAAGATATTAAGAAGAGGTGGCAAGAATACACAGACGAACTATACAAAAAAGATCTTCATGACCCAGATAATCACGATGGTGTGATAACCAACCTAGAGCCAGACATCCTGGAATGAGAAGTCAAGTGGGCTTAAGAAGCATCACTATGAACAAAGCTAGTGGAGGTGATGGAATTCCAGTTGAGCTATTTCAAATCTTAAAAGACGATGCTCTGAAAGTGCTGCACTCAATATGCCAGCAAATTTGGAAAACTCAGCAGTGACCACAGGACTGGAAAAGGTCAGCTTTTGTTCCAATCCCAAAGAAAGGCAATGCCAAAGAAAGCTCAAACT
>SJYT01065284.1:68760-141898 GCA_006410635.1 Cephalophus harveyi | reverse complement strand
AAACTCCAATACTTTGGCCACCTCATGCAAAGAGTTGACTCATTGGAAAAGACTATGATGCTGGGAGGGATTGGGAGTAGGAGGAGAAGGGGATGACAGAGGATGAGATAGCTGGAGGGCATCACCGACTCGATGGACATGAGTTTGAGTGAACACCGGGAATTGGTAATGGACAGGGAGGCCTGGCGTGCTGCAATTCATTGGGTCACAAAGAGTCGAACACGACTGAGCGACTGAACTGACTGACCTAAGGGTGGAGCTGATTTCCAGAAGAATAATCCGGTGATGAGAGGATTAGAAGGTAGAACTTTCAGCCCCAGGTCTGGACCTCTGAGGAGGGGAGAAGCTTGGAGGTTGAGTTCAGTCACCAATGACCAAAAATTGAACCAATTATGCCTATGTGCATAATAACAGACTGGTTCCAAATAGGAAAAGGAGTACGTCAAGGTTATATATTGTCACCCTGCTTATTTAACTTATATGCAGAGTACATCATTTGAAATGCTGGACTGAATTAAGCACAAGCTAGAATCAAGATTGCCAGGAGAAATATCAATAACCTCAGATATGCAGATGACACCACCCTTATGGCAGAAAGTGAAGAAGAACTAAAGAGCCTCTTGATGAAAGTGAAAGTGAAAAAGCTGGTTTCAAGCTCAACATTCAGAAAACTTTGACTGATGCTGAAGCTGAAGCTTCAATCCTTTGGCCACCTGATGTGAAAAGAACTGACTCATTAGAAAAGACCCTGATGCTGGGAAACATTGAAGGCAGGAGGAGAAGGGGACAACAGAGGATGAGATGGTTGGATGGCATCACCAACTCAATGGACATGAGTTTGAGTAAACTTCGGGACTTGGTGATGGACAGAGAAGCTTGGCGTGCTGCAGTCCATGGGGTCACAAAGAGTCAGATACGAGTGAGCAACTAAACTGAACTGAACTGAAGAACCTAAAAGGATGGGGTCCTGAGAGCATCTGGGTTGATGAACACCCAGAAGAAGGAGGTTGGTGAGCTTGGAGCGGGTAGGGAAGCTCCGCCCTTTCTCCACACCCTGCCCTGAGCATCTCTTCCAGCTGACTTCCTGAGTTACATTCTTTTATAATGCATTGTCCCCTTTCTGGCCCCTGCAATGTATTATAAAAGAATGTAAGTCAGGAAGTGGGGACAGTTACATTCTTTCATAAAGCAGTGGTCTAGTAAGGACTGATTTCTGTGAGTCACTATAGCAAGTCAGCCTGAGGGCATGCGGGAGCGGAGTCGGAGGAACCTCTGATCTACAACCAGTTGGTCAGAAGTGCAGGTCACCGGCTGGACTTGTGTTTGGCATCTGGGGAATTTTGCCTGACTGAGCCCTTAGCCTGACACCATCTCCTGGTAGAAAGAATTGTGTGGAGTTGTTGGACACCAGTTGTGAAGACTCCCACTCCAGTGAACCTCAAGGATGGTGGTGTTGCCTTTTCTGACTCTTGTGACTGCAGTCGACTAAAGCTTGGGTTCTGTTGACCTTTGCCCTAATGCTGTGCTGAATTCTCCTGCCTGAGTCCCTTCACGAGCACTCATGTACCCAGTCAAACACTCTGCCAGGCAAACACTCTTTTGGGGAAGATCCCCAGTGTTCTCTTTATTTCCTGCAAATAATACATTCCTCCTTTTCCCGCTCTTTGGCTTGACTGTGTCTTCTGGCCTGACAGCCACCAAGAGGAGGACCCAGTTTTTCAGGCAACAGTCCCACCTTGGAGGCCAGAGAGGGGACAGAGCTGGGGTATCTGCATCCAACTTCTGAGGATCCCGGGCTGCGGGAGGGTGTCGTTTCCTGGCACCAAGTTCTGGGAAAGCCCTCGGGCACTTGGAAGTTAGTTGGAGCCTCTGATGTGGGGGACCCCTGGCTGTGGTGGGAACAGTGGAGTTGAGGAGGCAGGCATTGTAAGAGGATGGTGACCCTCATACTCAATGTCCTTCACAGTCCACCCCTTGGTGGTGGGCCTGTGAGGTGACTGGTGCCAGTGTTGCCACTCCTAGACGCCCAGCTGGCTGTGTCCTTCCTTAAGCCACAGCTGCTCCGAGCTGACCACCCCGGGAAGAGTGGAGTTCTTCCTGGTCCCCGCCCTCTGTGAGCTGACCATCTGCATGAGAGGTGGTCTGGTAAAACTGCCTGTCCCTGGGGCCCCACTTCACTGCTTCTAAGGTGTTTCTATACAGCATCTGGTCACCTGCGGAGGGACCCTTCTGGTCCAAGAATCAGCAGGGCCCAGAATCAGTGGAGATGCATGTCTGAAGCAGCAGTGCCCCACCGGGAGATGACAAGGTGTCCGGGGAAGAGGGGACTCGAGATGCCTCGGCCAGTGTGGGGAAACTGAATAAGGAACCAGCGTCTCTGAACCTTCCTTCTCCCTGGCAGCCTGGGGAAGCTTGGCGGAGCTGACGATGGGGGCTCCCATGCTGTCCTTTCTGCGTATGGGTCCTCTGGCCACAGACTCCAGCCTCATCCAAGGTGTGGCAGGACACCGGGGGGTCAACACCCCAGGGTCTCCCTCAACTATGATAGACGGGGGCTGGAGGACCAATGGCCCAGCTCCTGAGCCCTGGGAGGGACATCTCTGAGGCTGCCTGCACCATCTCCAGCACCCCCAGTGCTGGCCTGCTCACCACACCCCGTGTGCTGACTCCTCCCCATGCCCGGCACTTGTGTCCTGGGGGTCACCTCCGCAGGGCTCCGCTCGCACTGGAATGATTGTCGGGGTTGCTGCTGGGGGAACCCAGCCCCAGCAGTGAGTGAGAAGACAGGACTGCCTCAACATGAAACGTCCTGGGGAGCCTGCAGGGGGTCCTCCTGACCCTTGCAGGGTCAGTACCTTGGCGTCCAGGTGTGTTGCGGCAGTAGCAATAGACAGAAACAAACCCAAACACACCTAACAGAGCACGGCATCGGGACCCCCTGGAGGGCTTCATAACTCACAGATGCTGGAGCCTTGGCCTCGTTTTCTGCTCAGGAGGATGGGTGAGGCCTGGGTTGAGTCCCAGGGCTTGCTGGAGCAGCGAGTGCTGATTTGGGACCACGCAGACAACTGCCTTTCTGACCAGAGAACATGCTGGGGGATGGGTCTCCGAGGGGCTGCAGGGTGAAGTCTCGGGGAGAAGTCCTCAGAAGTGGAGGCCTACTAGATTCTGCTGATGCCAATGACCCCCTAGCCCATACCCAGGATTCTTGCGTCCCTTGTGATCTCAGCACCTTGAACTGGGTGTTACTTTCCACCCCACTTCTCTGCCCCACGGCAGTTAGTTCAGACCTGACTGCACTCCTGATTTCCATACCACACAGATGGACTTTCCAGCCCTTAAATTCTGAGCTGCTATTCAAGCAACGGCCACACGAGTGTGGTCCAGACTTTGGAAAGAGCCTCTGCCCACACGTCTGCTCAGCTCTATAGCTTCAGGCCTGTGATGACAAAGCGCCTTTAGAGCAAACCCGGGAAAATGTGAAGTCCAGGAATATTTCTTGTGCCTCGGCAGTGGGTCACTGAGGGGCTTTGGGTTTTTCTTTACTGGAAGGAAGTGTTGGAAGCCTTTGGGAAAGCGGATGCCCTGTGCCCTCCTGCAGTGGCAGAGCCGTCCTGGGAGGTGAGATCAAGGAAATAGTCCACCAGTGTCAGGTCTGCTGCCTCCCAGAAAAAGAGGAAAAGGTGTCCCCAGAGAAGACGGCTTGATGGTGACTGCGGTGGGCAGGCTGCACCACGGATGACCCTTGCTGGCACAACCCCTGCCAACAGTCCAAGATCTTCCCAAAGCTCTGGATTCTCTCAGTTGTTCTTCCAGTCCATGCTCATTGCTTAGGAACGAACTTTGTGATTTTGAAGTTAAGTCAGATGATGCTTTACTTCAAAGAACTGTGTAGAAGGATTGCAGACTTACTGCTCACTGTCAGGATCATGTCTGGTGACAGCTCCCAAATAGCAGAGATTTTTTTTGGAGGGAGGGAAGGCAAATGGATCTTCCAAACTGAAAACTGTTTTTCAAGATTCTGGGTGAGAAGCTGTTTTTACTATCTCAGAGAATAACTGCTTCCATTTGTGTATGGCTTTATCCCCAAACCCCCTCAACACTTCTGTGAGAGGGGTTTTGTGAGTATTGCCATTCATACAGAGGAGGAGACTCAGGCTGGGAGGGTGAGGTATTAGTCAGCTCAACTGCTGTAACAAAGCATTGGGTTGGCCAAAAGTTCACTGGGGTTTTCCATAACATTGTGCGGAAAAACCTGAATGAACCTTTTGACCAACCCAGAAGAGTGGAGTGGGTCACCCTGCTTATTTTGTCGCTTATATGCAGAGTACATCATGTGAAGTGCTAGGCTGGAAGAAGCACAAGCTGGAATCAAGATTGCCGGGAGAAATATCAATAACCTCAGATATGCAGATGACACCACACTAATGGCAGAAAGTGAAGAACTGAAGAGCCTCTTGATGAAAGTGAAAGAGGAGAGTGAAAAAGTTGGCTTAAAGCTCAACATTCAGAAAACGAAGATCATGGCATCCGGTCCCATCAATTCATGGCAAATAGATGGGGAAACAATGAAAACAGTGACAGACTTTATTTTTTGAGTCTCCAAAATCACTTCAGATGGTGACTGCAGCCATGAAATTAGAAGACGCTTGCTCCTTGGAAGAAAAGCTATGACCAACCTAAATAGCATATTAAAAAGCAGAGACATTACTTTGCCAACAAAGGTCCATCTAGTTAAAGCTATGGTTTTTCCAGTAGTCACATATGGATGTGAGAGTTGAACTCTAAAGAAAGCTGAGCACCGAAGAATTGATGCTTTTGAGCTGTGGTGTTGGAGAAGACTCTTGAGAGTCCCTTGGACTGCAAGGAGATCCAGCCAGTCAGTCCTAAAGGAAATCAGTCCTGAATATTCATTGGAAGGACTGATGTTGAAGCTGAAACTCCAATACTTCGGATGAGAAGAACTGACTCATTTGAAAAGATCCTGATGCTGGAAAAGATTGAAGGCAGGAGGAGAAGGGGATGACAGAGAATGAAATGGTTGGATGGCATCACTGACTCAGTGGACGTGAGTTTGCTCAAGCTTCAGGAGTTGGTGATGGACAGGGAAGCCTGGCGTGCTGCAGTCCATGGGGTTGCAAAGAATAGGACACGACTGAGCCACTGAACTGAGCTCCCAGACCTCACTGTGCCCGAGTGTCATCTGTGTATCTGAGATTATTGATATTTCTCCTGGCAATTTTGATTCCAGCTTGTGCTTCATCCAGCCTGGCACTTTGTGTGATGTACTCTGCATGTAAGTTAAAACAGCAGGGTGACAGTATACAGCCTTGGCATACTCCTTTCCTGATTTGGAACTAGTCTGTTGTTCCATGTCCAGTTCTAACTGTTGTTTCTTGACCTGCATAGAGATTTCTTGGGGGACAGGTAAGGTGGTCTGGTATTCCCATATCTTGAAGAATTTTCAAAAGTGTGTTGTGATCCACACGGTCAAAGGCTTTTGACTTTTTGAGGTGTTGGAACCTGAGGCCATTCACAGAATACTTTCAGAAGGTCAGTTGAGAGGGTGGGGCCCAGCCCTTGGCAAGGTTAGGAGAGGAGGGTGCCTCCAACCGCTATATATGGTAAACACAGAGCCTTTTCCACAAGACGGCTCTGTGTTGAGAAGAGTGGGAAAGTGGAGGAGCCAGCAACACTCAGCCCCACTTCTGATTCTCTGTCTCTCAACTCCTCCCCCACCCCCTCCTTCAGCTGTTGGTTCCACTTGCTGAGCACTCTTGAGGGGTGAGTGGAGGAAGGTGGGCAGGTGCACAGGTCACACAGATGTAGCCTCGGTTCCCCCGCTGCATGGCACCCAACACTGTTCCCGGGGCCTTTCCTGTGCCAGTGGATGCCCGTCCACAGTCAGCTTCCCAGCATGTGACCTGGCCGTCACACAGGGCCCTGCATTTGGAAGGCGTCGAGCTTGCTTCCGCGCTTTGTGTCTTGGAATCCTAACAACTTCTGAGCAGGGGACCCCGGGTTTTCAGCCTGCCCTGGACCCAGCAGATCCTGTAACCCTTCTTCCTGGGGCTTTGATTTTCTACCAGAGGAGGAAGGAGGAATTGGATTGGGCCTGGGACCCTGAGAGAAGTGGGCATGACATCTGAACTCAGCACGGTGGACAGGCTTGAGCAAGGCCAGAGGCCAAGAGGCTCCTAAGACAAGGACTCGTGTGGATCAGGGGCAAAGGCCCAGCTGCTTTGGGGACCAAGTGACTGAGTATGAGATAGAGTTGCAAAGAGGGGACCCTCACCGCACGAGCGCTCAGGCCTGCTCCAGCATCCAAATAGTGTGGGAGGCCGGGAGTAGATGGTGGGGTGCCTGCAGGGCTCTTCTGGAGTGGCAGTGGTTTGTGAACAGCAGAAGACAAAGAATAGCTACAGAGGAGACGAGGGGAGTAGTGGACAGATGCTGTGCACCAAGGCCTGTGGGCCCAGGGGTGTGTGTGTGTGTATGGACAGACGCTGTGCACCAAGGCCTGTGGGCCCAGGTGTGTGTGTGTGTATGGACAGATGCTGTGCACCAAGGCCTGTGGGCCCAGGTGTGTGTGTGTGTGTGTTTGGGGGTATCTGAGGCCTTCTACTGGCACATGGCTATGCTGGTCCCCTGAGAGCTTTCTGAAGCCAGGTTAATGGGAGTCCAGGGCCCCTGGCTCACAGTCGTTGGCAGATTCAGAGCCTCAGTGTTGAGGTTACGAGGCAGGAGCCAAGCTCCACAGGTGCTCAGGAAATAGGCGCTGCTATGACGAAGGCTCTGCAAACCTGGCCGCGATCCTACAAAGCTGACATCAGAGGCTGGAGAGCCTGGATCCTCTACGGCTGAATAGGGAGTGAAATGAGACAGGCCTGAGAGCCATTGGGAACAGCTGCTCCCTGACTATGAGGGAACCAGGGCCCAGAGCTGCGAGGTGTCATTCCCAGGGTCTCAGACCAAAAAATCCCCACCTCCTGGCCCCAAAGGGTGCTCTTCTCCTCTCCATCCCCCTCCAAGATCAGACCAGACAAGGCCACCCAAGTCACCTTCAGGCCTGCATGGCTGGTTTTCTTTTGTTACAAAGTCCAGCTCAGGGGCAATAGTGGGCAGGACAAGTGGGCAGGCCACTCTGGTTCGTCCTCGGGTCTCAGTTCAGGCATCATTAACTGGGAAGGCTTCCCGGAGCCTTTCAGCCGCCAGGGGACCTGAGAGTAGCAAGCACGTGATATAGCAGTTCTCAGCTTCCCGTCTGGTTCTTGAACTCTGGTAGCCTTCCAGGAAATTTCCCTTTGGCCTAAGTTGTTCGACTTCACGTTCTGTTGCTTGCACACCAAACCCCTGACTGTTTCCGGTGGAAGCGACGGCCTGAGAGGAGGAGAGGAGGTGCACAGGGCAGGACATGGGGATGTGCAGCAGTGGGCTTGGCCGGTGTGGGGCCCGGGGCTGGCGACTCGCATAATGCTGTGTGCTTTGGGGAGCCTGCTAAGGAAGCAGGGCAAGGTCCTGATCCCATAGGATGGTCAGGAGGTGGCAACTGGCGTGTTTCTCACCTTTGTCGCCAGGTGGCTCAAGTTGAAGTTGTTGGTGGGTGGGTGGGTTCTGTCCCTGTCAGACCTCTTGCTGTTCTGCAAGTTTGCTCAAGAGTCTTGAGCAATTTCCCCTGTGGACTGAGCCTGGAACAGGAGCGTGAAAAGCCTTGCTCCAGAGAGCAGTCTGCAGAGGCAGGAGTTTTGGATTCTCCAAGAACAGCGTGTTTGTGTGGGTCAGCCAGGGTCCACAGGTGCCTCAGGTGGTCCTGTTCTCCTCTTAAATAGCAGGGGACATCGGACCTCCACCCCAAAGCCAGGCCATGAAAGGGTGCTTTCTCCAAGACCTGTTCACTGAGCCAACAGTCTGGCTGGGCTGTCTTCTGGGCCAACAGGTTTGCAAGCGCACTTCTGAGTAATGGAGCCTCAGGCAATGCCACAGAAGGTGCCCCCGGGCCCTTTACTTCAGAGTTTGAAGGAGCGGCTAACAGGCCCCTGAGACACGGGGCAAAGCTGTGGCCTTGTGGCTCCCCTCCCAGGTGTAGCCACCCATCCCCTGGGCACTCGGGGTCCTCTCTGGGGTCATCTGCCTTCCTATAAACCTTCAGCAGAGCTCCACACATGCTCTGCTTGACACGCAAGAGGTGGTTGCCATGGGACCCCAGTGAATCTCAGCGAGCCACCGTCTTGCATGCACATCCCTTCATGACATTTAGGGGTGATGTATCATGACATCTGGGGGTTGCTTTTTTTAAAATTGAAGTGAGGATTAACAAACTACTGATTTTTGCCATAAATCATGGAGTATTTTTCTTGTTGGTGTGCTGGGTCTTTGTTGCTGTACGTAGGCTCTTTGTTGTGGTGGACGGGTTTTCTCCAGTTGTGGTGGGTAGGTTCTCTAGTTGCGCACTGGCTTAGTTCCTTATCTCAGCGAGCCACCGTCTTGCATGCACATCCCTTCATGACATTTAGGGGTGATGTATCATGACATCTGGGGGTTGCTTTTTTTAAAATTGAAGTGAGGATTAACAAACTACTGATTTTTGCCATAAATCATGGAGTATTTTTCTTGTTGGTGTGCTGGGTCTTTGTTGCTGTACGTAGGCTCTTTGTTGTGGTGGACGGGTTTTCTCCAGTTGTGGTGGGTAGGTTCTCTAGTTGCGCACGGGCTTAGTTCCTGAGCAGGAACAGAATCCACATCCCCTGGCTTGGAAGGCAAGTTCTTAATCACTGGACTACCGGGGAAGTTCTTGGGGGTCGCTTATATATTTAGCAATTATTTTAAAAAAGACTTCACTGCATATTCTAGAGTTATCACGTTATGATTGTGGAGGGAAGAATGGGGGAAGGGATAGTTAGGGAGTTTGGGATGGACATGTACACACTATTGTATTTAAAATGGATGATCAACCAGGACCTAGTATACAGCACAGGGAACTCAGTGTTATGTGGTAGCCTGGATGGGATGGGAGTTTGAGGGGGAATGGATACACGGTAAGTATGGCTGAGTCCCTTTGCTGTCCACCTGAAACTATCACAGCATTGTTAACCAGCTATACCCCAACAGAAAAAGTTTAAAATAAGTAAATAAATAAAGTTATCACAATCATTAAAATATTTTTTCAAGAGTTTATGGACATCTACTAAACATGATGATGTTGAGAAGTTATTGTGATTTGGGGTCACACTTCCCGGAGCCCTCTCCATCTCCTGGGGGTGTGTTCCCCCTGAAGGTGTCACGGCTGGAGTTTAGGAGGAAAGACAAAGGTGGAGAAGAAAGTCCCCCAGTATCCGCTCTGGCGCTCCTGCTACACTCGGCCTGAAGGTGGGCTTGGCCTCCAGGGCTGCTCTGCTGTGGCACTGCTTGCTGACAACTTCCTCACCTTCACAGCTCACACCTGCCCTGGATCCCAGCTGGAACTCTCCTCACAAATGTTTGGGGGACTGTGCAAAGGAAACAGCTTCCCAAGTCCTCTGGGGAGATAACAAGAAATGAGACCAAGTCTCCGCTGAGTGCTCTGCAGAGAGAAGGTGAGAGACCCTGACAGGCAAGGGTTCCTACAGATGCCAGTCCTAGAGCCAGGAGGCTAGGTGGTCTGCTTAACCCCATTCCTGCCTAACCCGAAGTCACGAACCTCCTCCTCCTCCCAGATGGAGTTTTCTGGAGCCTTCCCTCCACCTCCACCTCTGCCCTTGCAGTCCTCACCAACCCCGAGGGTAATGCCAGTTCCAGATACAGACAAGTTCTTAGAGGGCAGTGGGTGTCTTGGACGCACCTGTTTCTCAGGCTGGAGCTTAGTGCTTGACCCAAGGCAGGTGCTCAACTTAGAGACATTTGAAGTAGTTGAGGAAAGAGGTCATGGTGGCTGGGGGAGATCCTGGCAGAGAAATGGGAACAAGGGGCCATGGGGAAGGTGCACATGGGGCCCATGCAGACAGGACTGCCTGACGGGCAGGAGAGGGAGGGCTTGAGGTCTCTGTCTTGGAGGAAGTGGGAGCCCCGTATGCACCCGTTTGGGGTGTGAGGTCCACAGGGCACTTGAGTGGATGATCACAAGACAGCTGGATAATGAAAACTGGAGGTTGGGGAAGAAATCGGCCCTGAGTTCTCATGGTTAACTGGGTCATTCCCACTCACAGGGGTAGACGAGTTTGTCCGCAGTGGGAATCTCAAGGGGTAAGAGTGTTTTGGGCGAGGAACGGTGGGAGGGTGGCTGGCATCTGGCTGAAGCTCCACAGGGCGGTGGGGCACTGATGGAATAAGCTGGAGGACGAGAGGGCTGGGCGTCAGGCTGGAGCAGCTGAATGATATGCTGTGGTATGGAGAGCCTCCCAGGGGTGACTTTTTTCTACAAGTCACTCCTTTGTCATCGTAATTCCCCCTGGTGAGATGGGCGCAGAGACAGAGCCCCCCCTCAGGCCTTCCATCAGAGATGCCACCTCTGATTGGGGGCCCTGAACCACACCTGGCGGTGGGACCATGGCCACAGGGATGCTGAGGCAGGAAATGGCATAACTGGCTGCAGACAGACCGGCAGACTGAGAGGGACAGCATTGGGCCTGGAACGCTGGGCCTTTAAGCAGAGGGGACGGAGTACGGGGAGAGCGGCAGGTCGGTGAGGGCCACTAGGAGGAGGTTAGAGGGACGGAGGGGCCAGCTAAAGCTCGGAGATGCTTGTTGACCATCTCCCCTCTGCCCAGGCAGTTGTCTGTGCCACACAACACATCCCCAACCCTGGCCTTGAAACAGCAGTGACCATTTATTGTCTGCCGCTGTGACCCCAGTTCAGGAACTCAGATGTGACACATCAGGACGGCTTGTGTTTGCTCCAGGATGAGGCCTTGGCTGGGAGTTGTGAGGGAAAGATTCTCCTGAAGTCACCCACCCACAAGCCACCAGGGGCTGCTGGCTCTCAGTTCTGGGGGGAGGTCCCACTAGGCCTCCACGTGGAAGGGCGAGCCTAGGGGTGGGGGAGAGGTTGGGAGGGAGAGACTGAGGGACAGAGCGAGACACACGCGTCTCCAGGGTCCAGGGGCAGCTGTGCTTTGAGTTGCACAGTTGTGGGGCCATTTCTGCTTTCACTCACTGATCCTTGGCTCCTGGGAAACCCATGTCACCCCCAGGGTGGAATTGGAGGGCTGATCTGGGGTGTTCTTTCTTTCTGTAGCAAATGTGTGTCTGGAAAAGAACTGTCAGAGACTTCCACTAAAAATCAAAGCCTTTTCTTATTTTTCAATACTGTCTGTAATGTTGTCACACAGTTTTCAGAATAAAAAGTGCAAAGCTGTACCTTTAAGCCCCGATTCTGCAATAGGAGAGTCACACAGCCTGGGATGTTGTGCTGATTAAGGGTCCTTTTTTCCCAATCCTGTATTCACGGCTCCTCAGCTTTCGTGTGACAGAGCGAGGGCATTGTGTTTGGATCAGTGCATCAGTGGAGCTGCCACTGCCCAATAGATTCAGGCGTGATGGGTCTCATGGCCACCCCACATCAACTACAATAGTTAAGCAACCGACTTCCTTGAGATATGTGGAGCAAATTTGGATTTTTGTATGTTTCAGATATTTTACATATTTTTCATATATTTTGCAGTGATGGTGAAATCGCCTTGGCCTCTGGTTCTGGTCTCAAGACGTTGAGTGGATACGCAAGCTTGGCGTGGGGAGAGCTGGGCTGCGGTCAACTGGAAAACAAGTTTTAACCACAAGCAGTAGATGGAATGAGGCAGGCTCGGGCGGTCCCTGACTTGTGGAATCAGCAACTGTCAAGAGGAGTCCACAGGGTGCTGTGGTTAGTCGACATGTTCAGGCAGCCAAGGTTTCCACCCCAGGCCCAGTGTGTTTGCAAGGAGACGAGTGCAGGGTCCTGGTCAGTGTCACACCCTCTGTCTGGCTTCAGCTGACGGCATGAGGGGCCCCGGTGGAGAGTGGGGTATGTTGGGTGGGGACCCCTGTGCTTCATCATAAAGCCTGGAGCGTGAACCCAGAGCTGGTGGAGAAAGTGAGAAAGTGAGTCTTAGGTTGAAATCTAAGAGTAGCTATTGGGGGAATCATGGGTCAATGCAAAATGAGGACCGCAGCAAGGGAGATGCCCAGGAACCCGTAGTGGGCACCAAGGAAGAGACACAGCAGTTTGCTGCATGAGTGCTGCTCTCTGCTCTCCACTCCCATCCGTCCCAGTCCTGGCTGGTGCCCTGCAGATTGCATCCTTAACCCCTGGCTGGTACCACATCTCATAGTAGGTCTGTCCATGAGGCTCCGGTCCCATGGGGCTGCAGGAACACAGCCCCTGTTCAGCCTTAGCGTGTCAACAGCCTCAGGTGTGTTTAATCACACCCATCTGCATCTCTCTCCATGAAAGGTTCTGCCCTAAATGTCTGAGTGGAAATCTATTTTCTGCCAGCACCGCAATTAAAGGGTGAGAAAGCACTTTGCATCACATCAAAGTGAAACGGGTTTCCTGATGCGCTCTTGCAGCTAGAGACGCTCAAGGCTGACGTGGGCAGTGTGTCACCTTAGGAAGCCCATGCCAAGATGGGAGATTTAGAGGAGAGCCACTTGTCTGTGGAGGAGATGGGGTTGAGGGGCCTGTGCAACATGGCTCTGATACCCGTGAAAGAAGGGAGGCTTGGGGACAGGCGCCCCTTCCCCTACCTCAACTTGTAGCCCTTGCATTCTGCAAACCTGCTTCTTAGCAGAGCAGTAAACACGGCTCCTTCACCCTGTTGGACTGGAGACGTGGCCCCTGGGAAATGGTCTCTGCAGGAACCCTCAGGTCTTAGCTGCAACTTCCTGTTGGGAAAACTATCCTTCTCCCTTCAAGCTTGCCATCACCAGCCACGTGCTTTGTGCTATTTTGTTCTTTCAAGGTAAAATCTGTAGGGTGACAAAGCAGAGGTCCTCCAGGCATTTTGTCCAAACATGGTTCTGCTGCCCGGGAGAGGGGGTCATCTCCCTGGAGTGCAGACTCCCCAGCCCTCATTTCAGGAGGAGGAACCTTAGCATCCACAGGAAGACAAGCCCCAGCGTCATGTCGGTCTCAGCACACTGCAAAGGCTCTGGCCAGCGCATCGTCATACTGGCACCTCGGCTCCTAGACAAACAAGCAGGTTCCAGAGCCATAGCCCCAGCCACCTGAGGATGGGCCGGTTCAGGCAAGGCTGGTGGGTGAGCACCCACCTCCCATGGCCTGTCATGAAGGTGAGAGTGTGCAAGTTGCATGGACTGAGCGAGACCCCAGAATCCCTGACTACACCTGGAGGAGGTTGTTGTTAGGGGGAGCCCCTGGTCGTGGCCGTGTTGTTGGGGTTTCTGGCTCTGGCCATTTCCATGGCCTGTTCTTGTTTGGTGGTGTTTCCATGAGGCTACATTTTGGCCCATTAAGTTTCTTCCTCTCCAGTTCACGTTCTTTGAACTTTCCCTTAAAATAGCTGTCCCTTGGTGCCCCAGGGGCTGGCCCCTTTTAGATCCTGAGTGTGGAGAGCCTGTCCTTGCGATGGGAGTAGATTCCTCCAGCCTCCTCTGACCTTGCTGTCCCCCTGCCAACAACCGCACTGGCGACACAGCACAGATGCACAGGCCATGCAAAGCTTGTGTGGCCGACTAGAGACAGCTGGACGCGCTGCTGCTCCTTCCAGCGACAGGTGGGCCTGGCTCCCCGCCCTCCACTCCGGGCCGCTGGGCCCCAGATGGCAGCGAGTACTGAAGCACGTGTGTTAGGTGCATTCTACACACTTCGCATTATTCAAATGAGAGGCAGCTGACGTCCAGGGCAGGCGTCTTGCTGTGGAAACGTGTCAGAGAAAAGTGACAGAAGCTGCTTGAATTTAGAAAAATAAGGTTTGCACAGCCTCCCTCAAAGTGAAGCACAATGGCGGGCCTCTCCCCCACCCTCCCAGGGGTCCCCAGGGACTTAGATGTCATTTGGGGGGACAGACATTGGGACAGACTCTCTTTTCCAGGGGAGAGAGTGGGGACTCTGGAAGATTCCTGCTCAGATGCGACCTGTCTTGGGAAGAAGCTCACGTCTCCCGCACACCAGGACTACCAGGCATGAGTGGTCCAGAGGTAATGCCCTCCGTGTCTGGCTGAGGGCTCATTGCAGGTCTGCATTAGCTGAAATACACCTCGTCTCAGGGGCGTATAAGGTGGGTTTCATCACAGAAGCAACCCCCACCCGAACCCAAGCCAAAAGACTTGCTTCCAAAGGCAGAAATCATTCTTTCCCCGGAGACTGGCTGGTCTCTAAACTCCATCATCACCCTGTCCCTTCATCAAGAGCGCTCTCTCTGCACCAGTGCCCTGACACCAAGATCCCTCTGCAGGCTCAGGGATCACCCCTTCCTCCCTGCCCCCACTGCACTGCAGCCAGGGCGGAAGGGCTGGGCTGGGGCCCGGGTGCGGCCGCCTCCCAGCACAAAGCGCCTTTCCTCTGGCAGCTGTCACAGCCCAGGGTCATCGTCCACCAGGCCCACACCTGCCCCAGCGCTGACCCCTCTGATCCTTTGCTGGGGAGTTTCTCTGAGGGATGACAGGAAGGGAAGGGATGGAGGTGACCCTGCATGGAGGCCAGTCTCAACAAAACAGCAACCTAGACTTGGGGCAGAGCTGCCGGAGGAGTCAAGCCAAGTGTCCCAGGGCAGCCTTACGGGGGATGGGCATCCAGGCTGGGGTCGGTCTCTGGACTGCGTGTTCCATCTGAAAAGATGTGCAGGGGCTGGAAGCCAAGTCACCCCCAGCTACTCCTCACTGCCTCTCCTCTGACAGTACCACGTGGCTGCCCTGGCTCCTCTGCTGCTGCTGCTAAGTCGCTTCAGTCGTGTCCGACTCTGTGCAACCCCACGGATGGCAGCCCACCAGGCTCCTCCTGGCTCCTCTAGTAGGACCCTAATCAAGGGATATCCCAGTCCTCGGAGGGCCCCTCCTGCCCAGAGTGGCGCCTGGGCTGCCCGTGAAGATCAGCCCTGGTGGCGTCTCCTCACCTGGTCCAGGCTCCTTTCACTGTGTGAGTGAATCATCAGCAAAAACTCCAGAACCAGCAGTGGAGCAAAACCCTGAGTCTGCGGGTGTGCTGGGAGGGAGGTTGGGGGAGAAGGATTGAAAGCCATGGGGGGAGGGGGGCAGCTCTCATCTTCTAGAGCAGCTTCTGGGGTGCTGTCCAGGAGTCGAGCCTTAGCAAGGAAGCTGTTCCACCTCCCTTGCCGCTGGGATTGGGCCAAGCTAGAGTCCGAGGCCAAAGGGAGCACCCAGAAAGGGACCAGATGGGGGGTGGGATTCAGGGACTGGATGGAGGCACAAACCAGGAAGAAAGACTGGTTGAGAACAGGCTCAGCCCTAACCTGTCGCAGAAACAGGGAACCTTGCCTTGTCCTTGGGGGCCCGCTGAGAGTGGGCCCCTGGACTCTGAGATCGCATTTCCCCAGGTTTGTGGGGGCGAGAGAGCTGTGGTTTGTGGGAACCTACTGCATGCCTCGGGCAGTTCATGTGTGACACACGTGACACAGTGGCCAAGACGGATCCTCACGGTTGCCGCCAGAGTCCCTGTAGGGGAGAGTGTTCTTTGTTGAGGAAGTGCTTGGATCAGGGCTGAAATCACCTCTTTTTCAGTGCTGCTGTGATTTATTAGAAATACACGCTTGGTCTTCATCCCCCTCCTGGCCCAGGGCTCCTAACCCCTGGAATTTCCTAAGAGACAAGAGTGATAAAGGGGTCATGTTAATGAGGTGACTTTTGGAAATGCCTAAGGATGGGGACCCAAACACGTGACTGGGTCCCAGCCTCTCACCAGAGGGTTGAACTTTCAGTCCTGAACTCCTATCTCTGACTTCAGGGAGGGAAGAGGGGCTGGAGGTTGAATCCATCAACAGATGCCCAATGACTTAACAGATCATGACTGTGAAATGAATCTTCCGTAGAAACCCCAGCTTCCCTGTTGGGTCAGTGGTAAAGAACCCGCCTGCCAATGCAGGAGATGACAGTTTGATCTTTGCTTTGGGAAGATCCCCTGGAGGAGGACATCACACCCCACTCCAGTATTCTTGCCTGGAGAATCCTCTGGACAGAGTAACCTCGTGGGCTACAGTCCATGGGGCTGCAAAGAGTCGGACACAACTGAGCGACTGAGCACATGGCACCGTAAAAACCAGGACTCAGAGAGCTTCTGGGTTGGTGAGCACATGGAGATGTGGGGAGAGTGCTGAGCCTGGAGAGGGCTTGGTATACCCCTTCACCACACCCCACCCTGGGCATTTCATCCATCTGGCTGTTCCTGAGTTACATCCTTTCACAATACACCGATCATCTAATAGGTCAAATTCTTCCTCGACTTTTGTAAGCCACTCTAACAAAGTAATCAAACACGAAGGGCGGGTCGTGGGAACCTCTGATCTAGAGCTAGTTGGTGAAAAGCACAGTTGATGACCTGGTCTTGAGATTGGCATCTGAAGTTGGGTGGGAGGTGAGAAGTGGAGGGTGGAGTCCAGGGGACTGAGCCCATATCTGTGAGAATCGAACTGAATGTGGGACACCCAGCTGGGGTCAGAAAATCAACCGGATGTGTGGGGAAGAAACCCCCACGCTGAAATTGGGCACAGGACGTTAGTCCCCCTCCCCAAGGGCTGAGGGTCTGCTGGTTCTAAGGCTTCTCACCCAGGGAAAGAAGTCAGGAAGGGTGGGGTGAGGGGTAAAGGGAGGGGCCAGGGAGACAATATCTGAATTCCAGCAGTTAGGCCCCAAACCTTTCCAGAGTCTTGAAAACATTGTCCAAAGACCACAGCAGTGGTCCATACATACTTGAAGAGGTGCTCAGTTTCCCCAGACATTGGGAAAATGCAGTTAAATCACAAGCAAGTTGTGCACCTCCTGCTGCAGGCCTGGCTTCAGCCCACCCCCAGCAAAGGAGCCTCCTCCCAGCCTCAGCCCAGGCCTGACCCTGATACCACTGATCGGGAGCGCCCACCGTCAACACTCTCCCAGCTGGGAGGAGCTCCTCACAGGAGCACGGCGGCCACCATGTCCCAGGACCGGGAAGTGAGGCTGTGTGCTGCCCAGGGTCCCCTGAGGCCGTGTTCCAGGCCCAGCGTGAGCCACTTGGTTCTCCTG
Organism: Cephalophus harveyi; assembly: GCA_006410635.1. Lineage (NCBI taxonomy): Eukaryota > Metazoa > Chordata > Mammalia > Artiodactyla > Bovidae > Cephalophus > Cephalophus harveyi. Next base: position 124,756 of record SJYT01065284.1, on the reverse strand, counting down.
GGACTCCAGAGTGCCTGGTGAGCCTAGTACCAGTGAAGTGGACTTTGTGTCTGGCTGAGTGAGATGGGGGTTGAAATCAGACTTATAAACATTTGAGAAAATAAAGGCACTGTATTGGTTTGTGCGTGCGTGCTCTATTGCTTCAGTCATGTCCAACTCTTTGTGACCCCATGGACTGTAGCCCGCCAGGTTCCTCTGTCCATGGGATTCTCCAGGCAAGAATTCTGGAATGGGTTGCCGTGCTCTGCTCCAGAGATCTTCCCGACCCAGGGATTGGACCCACGTCTCCTGCATTGCAGGTGGATTCTTTACCATTGAGCCACCGGGAAAGCCCCGAATTGGGGTGCAGGTGAGCAGAACTATCTCGAGTACAGACACGAACAGGCGGCCTCCAAGGAAGGGAGCTGGGTGCTAGGAAGCTGGAGAGGCAGTTTGCCCTGTGTGGTTTTTTGACTGTTCTGCCCTGTAAATACATCACCTATGAAAAGACCAATGCCATTAAAGCGAAAACCCAAAGAAACCTGACTTTTCCTTCACATGAACGTCTGGGAGTCAGATGACAACCAGCCACGCGAAGCCTGGGCCCTTCAGATGCCTGCTGGAAGAGCCACCAGAGCACCTTAGGAAATCCGTTCTTTTCCTTTTCTGTGTTTGCAGCACACAGAACCTTGTGCCTCACACAAAATGGGTGGCATCCAGTCACAGATGTGGGATGTACATAAAATCCAGGCATCGCTCATCTCCTGGGGAGTGGGACCCCTCGGCAGGGGGCACACCTGCAGGAACCAGGGAAGCCTCTTCTAGTTGGGTGACTCCCGCAGATTTCACACAGATTCCCCAGTGCCAGCCCCACCCGGCTTCCCCGACCCCTGCCACTGGCGCTAACACCTGAATGCAGGGAGAGGTGGGAGGGGAGAGGGACAGACCACAAAGGGTTGTAGGCGAGGGTGGATGAGTCTCTCGGGATGTGGACTTGCAGCAGGCAGGTGGATGCTGTTCAGAGCTCCTGTGGCAGAGGGGGCGTGGAGCTTGGGGGACAGGGGCTGTCTAGTGTGAGAGTGTGGACAGAGAGGCCTGTGGCCTGAGCTTCAGCTGTGGTGGGGTGACAGTGGGTGGGGTGAGAGGGCGGGGGGCACAGGGTCCATGAGGAGGGCCCTGGGGGGGCAGGACAGCTGTGGGCCGCAGGTAGAGGCCCTTGCGCCTGCTCACTCCACCTGCCTTCGACTTGTTCGGGACTGAAGTGTGTGGTGGAGGAAATGCCCACAACCTGTCTCTTATACACATCTAGATGTGTATAAGAGACAGGGCCCTGGGGGGGCAGGACAGCTGTGGGCCGCAGGTAGAGGCCCTTGCGCCTGCTCACTCCACCTGCCTTCGACTTGTTCGGGACTGAAGGGGAAATAGAACAACCTCGAGGGCTGCCAGGAGCACGTGTGCTGTCTGGGAGGGCCCACAAAGGCTCCCGCTTTGTCACTTACTGAAAATGCTGCAACAAATAAAATTCTCTGGAAGTGAGAAGTGGAGTCCACCCAGAATTCTGCGCTTTCTCACGATGATAATCCATAATTGAATAATTCTTGTGTTTGATAATTGACTTATCAGGAAAATGTACTTTAAAATTCTTCATTATATATATATATAATAAAATACATATATATATATAGCTGCAGTGTAGTTGATCTACAATGTTGTATTAGTTTCAGATGTAGAACAGTGATTCAGCTATACACAGACACACACATTGTTTTTCAGATTCTGTTTAATGTATTTTTGAATTACTGAGGCAGCTCTAACAAATTTTACACAAATTTTCTTGAGTTAGTTTCCAGTTAACTAGACTGAGTTTGCTGGAGCCTCCTAGACGATGGATGGATGAAGCTTTGCTACGTTGTCCCAAGCAGCACGGCTCACTCATCTGCTGTCTAACTGAAGAGCAGGTCAGCTGTTTCTTAAAAAGCTGTAAGTCAGTATTTTCGAACTGCAGGCTGGATGGTCTCCTCACAGCTCTTTAGCTCCGCTCTAGGTGATGTATCCGTAGACATGGAGCAAAGGCGAGGCCAGGTCTGTGTGGTGGCCTGCTCCCAGGGAGGTGCAGGCCAATTGGAGGATAATATGAGCTACACACGTAACGTTACCCTTTTTGGCAGGCCTATTAAAAGCACAAAGAAAGAGGTAGGATTAATTCTAATAATTTGTTGTTGCTGTTTTTCAGTTGCTAAGTCATGTCCAACTCTTTACGACCCCATGGACTACAGCACGCCAGGCTCCCCAGTCCTTCACTATCTCCCGGAGTTTGCTTAGATTCTGATCCATTGAGTCAGTGATGCTATCCAACCATCTCATCCTCTGCCACCCACTTTTCCTTTTGTCCTCAATCTTTCCTGGCATCAAGGTCTTTTCCGATGAGCTGGCTCTTCGTCTCAGGTGGCCAATTCTCATGATATATTTTACTCAATCCCGTACATTTCAGGTGTTGTCATTTCAACACGTAGTCAAAGAAAATGAGATATTTCACACCCTTTCCCCACACAGACCTCCGAACCTGGCAGGTGCTTTACACGAAGGCACATTTTGGAAGAGTGTCTACAGGTAGAATGTGTGTCCACACGTGTTCACACATGGGGCCACACTGGACAGCCCAGCCCAGCCCAGCCCAGCCCACCCCTGGGCACTTCACAGCAGTGTGAAACTCATCTATGCTGCTGAGTCTCTCATCAGCTTTCTGCTTCTTTCCTCGCTGGAAACATTGTTGGAGGTTCCTCCACATGGAGGGGGCCAACACAGTGTGGTTGGATGGGGTTCGGTCTATATGTGAATGTGCATGGGTATTGTGAGTACATGCATGTGTATATACATGCATGTGTATCTATGCATGAACGTGTGTATGTGAGTGTGCTCAGTCATGTCCGACTCTTTGCAACCCCATAAACCCACCAAGCTCTTCTATCCATGGGATTCTCCAGGCAAGAATACTGGAGTGCATTGCCCTGTCCTCCTCCAGGGGATCTTCCTGACCCACGGATCAAAACTTTGTCTCTTGCATCTCCTGCATTGGCAGGTGGATTCTTTCTTTTTTTTTATTTTGTTGTATTTTATTTTTATATTTGTACCAGTAGAAAAATAATTATTCATACCAGTAGAAGAGCAGAAACATTACTTTGCCGACAAAGGTCTGTCTAGTCGAGGGTATGGTTTTTCCAGTATTCATGTATGGATGTGAGAGTTGAACCACAAAGAAAGCTGAGCACTGAAGAATTTATGCTTTTGAATTGTGGTGTTGGAAAAGACTTGAGAGGCCCTCGGACTGCAAGACGATCAAACCAGTCAGTTCTAAAGGAAATCAGTCCTGAATATTCATTGGAAGGACTGATGCTGAAGCTGAAGTTCCAATGCTTTGGCCACTTGATGCAAAGAAGTGACTTATTGGAAAAGACCCTGATGCTGGGAAAGATTGAGGGCAGGAGGAGAAGGGGACAACAGAGGATGAGGTAGTTGGATGGCATCATCAACTCAATGGACATGAGTTTGAGCAAGATCCAGGAGCCAGTGATGGACAGGGAAGCCTGGCATGCTGCAGTCCATGGGGTCGCAAAGAGTCAGACACGAGTGAGTTACTGAACTGAACTGAACTGAATCGGTGGAAAAATAAGCAAAAAATTTTTTAAACAATGAAATAATATATCATAATTCAGAAAAGGGGAGAGTACTACTTCTTTTATATTTAATTAATTTGTTTTGAAATGGGAAAATGTCTACCTATAATTAGTCTATGACAGCCATCAATAATAGTTTCATAGTAACTCATAAGTGATTTTTAATAAAACTGGAATATCTCTGAGAGGTATATTTTAGGTATATTTAGCAAATTGTACCACTGATGCATTGGCAGGCAAATTCTTTATCACTGTGCCACCTGGGTAGCACCATGTATGTGTATATGTGTGTATATATATATATATATATGTGCTTGTGTGAGTGTGTGTTTAGCAACCCCCTCCATAGGAGGCAGGATTATGAGGACAAATCCCTGAGCGTAGGGAACTACCATGATAGAAAGTGGGGTGGAGGGATGTCCCTGGTGGTCCGGTGGTTAGGACTCTGAGCTCCCAGTGCAGGGGGCCAAAGTGTGATCCCTGGTCAGGGTACTAGACCCCACTAAGAGTTCCAGTTCTGCAACTAAAGAGCTGGTACAGCCAAATAAATAAATTTGGAAAAGAAAAAAGAAAAAGAAAGTGTGGTGGAGGAAATGCCCACAACACATGACGCCATGCACGGTGCCTGCGGAGAAGTGTGGGCAAGGCTGCAGGGTCCCAGGAGTGAGGGGGAACACGTGGATCAGGCAGCAGTTGTGGGGAGAAGCTGAGGCTGGAGCCAGGAGACCACGTGGGGAGGCTCCTGGGCAGCCTGGCCAGTCTGGGTCTGGAGACCACGGGGAGGAGCAGGCAGGACAGTGATGGTCGAGTGTGTGGAGGGTGCAGAGCAGATGGCTGGGAGAGAACAGGACAGGATTGGAGAGACAGGTGTGTGCAGGATGCGGTGCTTTTGTCAAAGGCAGGGCAGTTGCAAGGACCAGGGATGGGTCTGGGTTTGGCCCCGAGGAGGGTGACCCAGTCTGCACAGATGCGTGACTTCCTCCAGACACCCACACCATGCCCTCAGCCAGAGGAGGGATGGAGTCTCCATTGGCAAAGAGGAGGGCAGAGCCGTGGGTGGGAGGGAACTGAGCCCGAACTCCTGCTCCTCAATGATCTGACTTCGATTTGATTTAAAGGTCATGTCAGATTCCTTTTGATGAGTGGAGATTAATTCCTGTCCGTTTACTTAACATCCTGGCCTTCGTTATCAGTACACCTTCCTTTGACATTTTCTAAGGTCAGATGAATCTCTGAACTTTCTTGGGCAATTCAAAGGCTTCCTCAGATGTGGGTGCATGGCTGTATTCTCTTCCCTCATCTGCATCACCGTGTAAATAAGGTCGTGCAATCACATTGGGTAGGGTTTGTTTGAAGTCCATGATGGATGACTTCATCCACTCTGCTGCCCTTTAAGAAGTGCTGTTGGTCAATCTGAGAGGCCTCTCCTGCTAGGTCCTCAGGAATCGAGCCTGGTCCCCTAGGTCAGCTCAGTGGGGGTCGCCCCAGGTGTGAGGGGTCCCCCCCTAAGGTGCTCATGCTACTTCCCCTCGGGAGGGCTCACCGCCACAGGAGCATGGGCATCTTACTGAGACTCCTTAAGACCTTGGTTTCTGCAATGGTGAGCTTGCAAATAATAGCCCTGGATTGGTCATGCCAGAACATTCCATGGAAAATCCCATCAGGCCCTCAAGGGGACTGTATGTGTAGAAGCTCCATCTCTGCTAAGGATGAGGAGGATGGGGGATGGAGATTTACAGATCCTTCTCCAGCTCCTATGAAACCTCTCATATTTTGTGTTTTTTCTTCATTTCAGATGGAAACGTGCAAACACATTTGAATGGGAGGAGGCTGTTTAAAAGTTCCCGTCACAGCTCAGCATGAGTGCAGATTTGAAACCTTACTCTGCTCACCACCCTGTAACCTTGGGCCACCTGTATCCCAGGGACGTTCTAACCTCTCTAAACCTTGGGTCCCTGGCATGGGGCCCGGAATGCTCACTGTCCACACCCAGTTGTTAGGTTCGTGAGACCGGCTGCTCCCTGCCCTTGCCAACACTCCAACATCCCGTCATCTCTTCACCCTGCCTAGGAAATTCTTCTTGGAAATAAATGTATCAGTGTGTGTCTGTTGGGGCTGCTATAACAAAGGACTGCAAACTGGGACTCAGATAATAGGAATTATCTCTCAGTTCTGATAAAATTTATAGTCGAGATAAATGAAGCAAAGAAAATGAAAACAACAAAGGAAATCAATAAACCCAAAATCTGGGTCTTTGAAAAGATCAACAAAATCAACAAATCTTTACCCAAATTGATTAAGAAGAGAAAGCAAAAACTCAAAATACTAAAACCAGAAGTTAATGTGGGGACATTATACCATTCCACAGATATGAGATTATAAGAGAGTTTTATGAACATTTGTACACCAGCCAATTGGATAATCTAGATGAGATGGACAAATTCCTGGAAACACAAACCTATCAAGCATGGATCCAAGACACAGAGCATTTGAATAGACCTATTCATAGTAAGATGATTGAATCTACAAGCAAATATCTTTTACTAGGAAAAGCTCTGGCCCATTAGGTTTTACTGATGAAATTTCATAAAAAATTGTTACGAACCAAGTTAAAAACCACTTGTTAAAAACCAAGTTGGTAGCTGGGGAGAGAGATTCGGGTTGGGAATTGAGAGAGGAATGGTCTGTGAAGGCAGGAACCAGGTGGGAACAAGCAGAAAGTCCGAATCTGTATCCTGAATCCACGTCTCAGTCCCGGGACAGGCTGTGCCAGCAAGACAGCTGTGTCCCATCTCAACAGCCTGCTCCACATGCCTGCTGATGCTCCCTTGGTGAAGATGCCCTGTCGGGAAGAGCTGACCGCCTGATGGCATCTGGGCACCACCAGCAGGGACTCTGAGTGGCCGCTGGGCCCGGAGGAAGGTCCCAGGGCACGGGAGAGGGGCTTGGGCCCAGCACCTCACGTCTCTGGAAAGAAGACATGACCTCACCCAGCCCAGCTGTTGCTGCAGAAGTTTTCCTGCTGATCAGGGTGCTCAGTCGTGACACGAGGGAAACACGTGACGCTGCAAAGCAAGCCCGAAAATGAACCACTGGTGTCCAATCTCTATGGGGCCCCCCTTGAAGCAGTGCCCCGCTGCGTGGGCTACATCCGAGAACAGGGTCTGGCTTTGGGGATGGAGCCTGGGGGCCTCAGGCTGCAAATCACGGATTTCCAGGTGGGTGTGTTTTGTTTTCCTAAATCTCTTGATGGTATTGGCAGAAGCATTGCAGCCCAGGAGCAGCATAGAAGACACAGTGTCCCTTGTTCCCACCCACTCTCAACCCCACCTGACCCCTCAGCTGGAGTGTGAGTGGGGAGACGCTTTCAGTCCCCCTCGGCGGGGAGAGAAAAGCAGGGGTGGAAAACACTCGAGGCTTTCTGACTCCAGACGTGGCCTCCGAGGGGCCCTGAGGCAGGCGTTGCTCTGTCTGTTACTTGCCCTGCTTACTACCTACTCTCTCTATTACTCTGCCCTACCTGACACCTGTCTTAACCACTTGTTCTACCCACTACCTGCCCTAAAAAAATCCTCTGTGCTCTACTGTTCATCTCTCCTTCCCTCTTAACCCCTGGCAACCACCTGTCTTTTTTTCTGTCCCCTTATTTCCTGTCTCTTATACACATCTTTCAGGCCCCTCTGCCCCCACCCTGGGCTCTGTCCCAGGCCCACTCCACCCACCTCCCCTCAAGGATTTCTCTTCCTAATCAAGTTCTCCTGATTTTGTTTTCACACACACTGTGTTCTTAGGAGGCCTCTGCCTTGTTCACTTGCAAACATTTAAGAACACATTTTCAGCAAAAAGAATTTAAAGAAATTTTTAAAATTAATATATTTGGCTGCTCCAGGTCTTATTTGCGGCATGTGGAATCTTTAGTTGTGGCGTTGGGCTCTTGGTTGGGGCCTGAGGGGTCTAGTTCCCTGACCAGGGATGGAACCCGGGCCCCCTGCCTTGGGAGTGCAGAGTCTTAGCTGCTGGACAGCCAGGGAAGCCCCCCGAATGGATTTTGATTTTGAATGTAGCTGCACTGTGGTCCCTTCACGGGTGTTCTGCTCCTTGTTCCTGGGGTCAGGTGTGCGGGACGATGGCGGGTGCTCGGGGACCCCGTGGGAAACACACCAGGAGTCCCCCTCACCCAGTATCTGCATGGGGGCTGCAGGCCCAGGAGGCCCTGGGGTTTCGGCCTCCAGAGCACCCTGGGGATTAGCAGTGCTTAGATAGTGAGCACCCAAGGGTCAGTTCATCCAGACCAACACAGGCCAGAGACCAGGTCACCTCTCCTGTCCAGCTGAGCAAGCATCCTGCCCCCCAGGCGGTGTATCACGCCTTTAAAACGGGGCCTGGGGGAAGCAGGCAGGCTCTGTGACAGGTGTGAGTGAGGCCAGACAGGCCCTCGGGACAGCTCTGGTCTCTCACTGAGACGAGGCTGTCTTGGGGACCGTGCAGCTGTTGCTGTGACTCAGAAGGGCCTTCCTGTGGGGACGAGACCTCCCCCTCGTCACCCGCAATGGTACTGGCTCATTGCCAACTGCGCGGAAGTGTTCACTGTCTTCTCATTTCTCCCTGACTCTTTCCTGGTTTATTCGCCTGTCTGTCTGCTTATAGATGGCATCCCCTGCAGGAATATCAGTTCTGGCCAGGCAGGGAGCTTGTGCTTCCCCCTGTTGCCTCCTGGTGTCCACACTGTGCCGGCCCGTCCTGCGCCCTGGATGGCACAACCTCAGCTCAGGCATAGCAGCTTTTAGGGACGTGCTTCTCAGATAAGGCTCAGTGCTGATCTGCGAGAGGCTGCTGGTGCTCACGGTGTGCCTCATCGCCTCTGTCAAAGGTCAGCGAGGCCAGAGCAGTGACTGTTGATGATGTGAGGCTGGACACTCACATATGCCAGGGTGGAACCAGCTGGGTCTCTACATGCAGACAGCTCCTCCTGCCCTCCACACGCCACTTGTGCCTGTCTGGGTCCCAGCTCCAAAGTGACTGCCAATCTCCAAGAACCACCCTGCCTCTCCCAGGGCCAGGGGTAGCGGTACCCTGGGCATGGTTCTGCCAGGGAGGCATAAGGTGAGCCCAGAAAGAGAGGCTCCCCACTGGGGCAAGGCCAGTCTGGCTCTGGGACCCCTGCACATCCAGACAGATTCCTGTGTCACAGAGTCAGTGGCCTTGAAGGGGCTCGGGTGGCTGGAGCCTCTGGATAAGAACACTTCCCCAAAGATGGGCGACTGGCTACTTAAGATGGGAAGGTGGTTGAGGGAGAGGAAGTGGGCACGGTCAGAGCCCCCCATCCAGCAGTGGCATGGGCGAGTTCACACACTTTCAGGGCAGGTGCAGCAGCTTGGCTCACCTAGGCCCCATGGGTGTTCCTGACCCCCTGACCTGCCGTTCAGTGAGCCCACTGAGCGCGGTAGTGCCTGCCTGTCTCCGTTGCATAAACTCATCTCCAAGGTTTGGGGGCTACCGGGAGTGGGAGGGAGCTTTCCAGACTAGAGCAGCGTCAGCAGCCTGGTGCTGGGAAGCAGCTAATCCATTGAGCAGGTACGCGTGTTGTGTTAAGAGATAAACCCTGGACATACAGATGGGAATAAAACAAAGCCCAATCCAAGGCTGCCACAACCCAGGAAACTCACAGGAAATGAGAAGTGGAATTTCCTTCCTGTAAACAGAAAATGTCGGGCTGTAGAAAGTAGGGTGTCAGTGAACAGACAGGTGGTGAGGGGGAAGGTGGGGTAGGCAGTGAAACCTATGCCAAGTAGAGGGTGGTGCTACAGGATCTCGGGGCAGAGGGCAGACTTTACCTCCTGGCCTCATCGCTGCCAGTTTCGGGGTGATGGGTTAGTCACTTATCATCTTAAAAAGTAGGTGGGGGATGTCCCTGGTGGTTCAGCGGCTAAGGATTGCCTGCCAATTCGGGGGACATGGGTTGGATCCCTGGTCTAGGAACTAAGATTCTACATGTCTCAGGGCAACTAAGCCCATGCGCCACAACTACTGAAGTCCACACACCCTAGAGCCCATGCTCCGCAACAAGGGAAGTTCCTGCAATGAGAAGCCCGCGCACCGCAATGAAGACTAGTCCCTATTCACTGCAGTTAGAGAAAGCGCACACGCAGCAGCGAAGAGACCGTGTACGACAACAAAGACCCAGCACAGCCATAGATAAATAAAATAAATGTTAACCATTAAAAAAAAAAAAGGTAGGCAGGGCTTCTTGCCCTACCAGCCACCTGCTTTGTCTGCCACCTACCTGCCCTTCCTGTAACCTGTCCTACCTGTAACCTGTCTCACCCTCTCCCTGCTCTATCAGCTACCTATCCTGTCACCTGCTCTGTCTGTTACTTGCCCTGCTTACTACCTACTCTCTCTATTACTCTGCCCTACCTGACACCTGTCTTAACCACTTGTTCTACCCACTACCTGCCCTAAAAAAATCCTCTGTGCTCTACTGTTCATCTCTCCTTCCCTCTTAACCCCTGGCAACCACCTGTCTTTTTTTCTGTCCCCTTATTTCTGCCTCGTCCAGAGTGTCAAAGGGTTGCAATCACAGTAGCGTTTTTAACTGCCTGCTTTCACTTAGAAATAATGCATTTAAAGTTCCTCTGTGAATTTCATGGCTTGATAGCTCATTTCTTTTTATGGCTGAATAATGTTCCACTGTCTAAATGCATCCCAGACTTCCTAGCCGTTTTAAATGCCCTTTAATTTCTTTTTCCTGAAGAAGTCCTTAATTGATTGGCTAGGTATAGAATTCTCAGTTGGAAACTGTTCACTTTAAGAATTGAGAAGGTGTTGATTTCTGTTCTAGCTTTCAGAGAGGTGGTGGAGTAGCTGATGCCACAAAACCCTGGTTTTCGTGTAAACCTTTGTTGGTTTCCCCCTGGATGTGCAGGGGCTTTTGGCGTGGGTCTGTGTCTAGCCCACGTGTCAGCCTCTTGAATGGTGTGAGCACGCTCTGGGTCTACAAATCCCTGTCCTGTGGCCATGTCTGAGCCAGATGAGAGGGCTTGTTTCACGAGTGTGTGGTTATGGTGCAGCTGGCTGCGGCCCACTCCTGGCAGATGGAGTTGTCACTTAGTGCTGTGACCGCCTTGGTCTTGGAGGAAGTTGAGTCACTTCCCAGTGCAAATCACAAGCTGTCAAAAATGCTGTGCTTGCAAGCGAACTTTCCATGTATCGAAAGCAATAACGGCTTCACGGGAGCCAAGACAAGCCAGGGCTCTGGTGACACTCAATTGTGCCGACAGGGCAGCTGCTGAAAGACGGACTGGCTGGCGGAGATCTATCTGGGCTCTCCCAGCTCCGCTCTCTCGACCTAAGCGGGACCTCCGGACTGAGAAGAGGAGTCAGGCTGGGTAGATCCCATCACCTGGCATCTTGGATTTATCAGCGATCAGGCCCAGAGGCTTCTTACAAATGGAGAGTTGGCTTAACTCTGGCCAACCTCTGTGTCAGTGAGGATGTAGTTCTTTCTCATCTGAAGACAATCTCTGATGGGGTGACAGGGTGGCTGCCCACCGAGAGGGATGGCGCTGGGCCATAGCCTTAGCCCTGCACCACAGTGCTGGGCAGGTGTCACTACTCCCACCCCACGATGATGATCGGACCCACAGGCCCATAGCCCAGCAGAGATCAAACTCACATCTGGGTCTTTTTTGATCCAAGCCCCCAGCTCTCTCCACTGGGCCTCACTGCCCCCTGGTCCTCATGTGCAAATATATTTGCTGACATACAAGAGAAGCTGTGGGAGCCTGTGAACGGAGCATGCTGGAGGGTCGCTTCTGCAGGGAAGATGGGCTGTGTCCGCTTCAAACCAAACCCCCTGCTCCTTAGGTGGCCTGGGCCAGTTGGGGGTGCCAAGCCTGGATTACAGGCTGGATCTGAGTCCAGGCTCTGACACTTAGTGGAGCCTCACCGGGCAGTTGCTCCAAACCTCAGATTTTCCATCTGTAAGTCAGAGGTGAAAATATGGCCTATTTAGGGTCACAGGACTCTGTAAGAACCCGGGGGCGGGGGGGGGGTGGGTGGCGGGCGGAGGAGGAGCATGCTATCTGCTAAGTATCCTTTTTTTAAAAAAAAATTTTGGCTGCTCCCTGCAGCACAGAAGATCTTAGTGCCTCGACCAGGGATCAAGCCTGTCTTAACCACTGGACCACCTGGGAAGTCCTTGCTAAACATTTTAGAAACTGTGAGCACCACGTGATTGCAGCTACTGGTGGTGGCCACCGGGACACGAGAAGGGCTGTCCCCATGGGATTGCTGTTCACTTAGGTAGCTGTGTGGGTTTCCTGCCCTCTTAAGCGCTAGGACTTTCATTTTTGCTGATGGGAAGGAGCGACTAGCATTTCCCTGGACTGATGCTAGGACCCTTGCCTTGTGGAGAATGGAAAAGAGCGTGTCTCAGAGTCCAGTGTGGAAATGAGCCTCTTCCCTGGGGCGGGTGTGGTGTCCGCTGTCCTCTGGCCAGCAGGGAGGGCAGGTTTGGAGGAAACGGGAGGGGCCAGGTCCATGTCCTCTTACACTGCTGCCCCCTTTCACTGGGACAGATATCTGTCACCGTGTCCAGGAAGTTAGTGACCCCAGGTCAGCAATGCCTTCCGGGTCCCATCAGCAATGAGTACCACAAGGGACTAGCCAGGGGTTGGGGGTGGACAGTGAGTTCTTTGAAGGAGCAGGTGGGAAGTACCTGGAATGAGCCTTCCAGGCCTGAATTCTCAAATTCATTTTCCCAAGTGGTTACTAATGGCAAATGCAGAGTGACCTCCATGAGGACACAGGCTCCCAGGTGTTTCATACACATCCCTTACCCATGTTGGGCCTGGAGAGGATGGTCAGTCAGCATAGGCTGAGCACTCCCCTGTGCCCACCGCTCCCTATGCGTGATGAGTGGCGTCTCTATTTCAAGGTGAGAAAAGCCTCTTGATTAAAATGAAAGAGGAGAGCGAAAAAGTTGGCTTAAAGCTCAACATTCAGAAAACGAAGATCATGGCATCTGGTCCCATCACTTCATGGGAAATAGATGGGGAAACAGTGGAAACAGTGNATGGATGTGAGTCTGGGTGAACTCCAGGAGATGGTGATGGACAGGGAGGCCTGGCGTGCTGCGATTCATGGGGTCGCAAAGAGTCGGACACGACTGAGCGACTGAACTGAACTGAACTGAACTGAAGCAGGTTTAGAGGAGAGGAAGAGAACTGACAAGGTCAGGCAGTTGTCAGGTGGTGGGCCTGGAGTTAGAAGGTGGGGGTCAGACCCTGGGTCCACACTGTTTCACTTTGAGGGCGGACATCTTGGACAGGGCAGGTCTGGCGTGCTGCAGTCCATGGGGTCTCAGAGTGTTGGACACGACTGAGAGACGGAGCGACAACAATCTTGGTCACCTTCTGCTGAGAGCGATGGTTCCTCGTGTGACCTGTGTGGCCTTGTGCGCTGCTGAGCTCTGGGCTCTCCGGGGCTGGCAGCACCCCTCTCTAGTCACATCCCCTCTGACTGTGTCCAAAGGAGAGGGTCACATCTCAGAGTCCCCACTGACTGTTGTGTAATTCGTCAGGAGCGGGCATCCTGAGGAGGGCGGGCCCTGAATCCAGTGTGGCCGCTGTCCTGCCAAGAAGAGACACAGAAGCAGGTGTGCAGAGAGAAGGAGGCGGTGGGATGAGGGGCAGAGGCTGGAGTGGCAATGCCACCAGCCCAGGACCACTGGGGCAGAAGCTGGAAGAGGCAGGAAGGACCCTCCCTGGAGCCTCAGAGGAGGTATGGGAGCGAGTGTGGCCTCAGGACTCTGAGAATGGTTCCTGCTATTCTTGTCCTTTCTACATGCGTGGTGATTTCTCACAGCCACCCTGAGACATGAACCCACACACTCAGCACTTTCTGCAGATGACCTGTTAGACCGCAGACCTGTGGGGTCACGTTGAATGAAGGCTTCCTTCCTGTGGCATCTGCCTGTGGGCCTGGTCACCGCCCTGGGCTGCCTTTCCTGTGGTACTGGGAGGGTGAGTCCTTCCAGTGCTTCCTTGGAAGGGAGGGAGCTTCCTGGACCCGGTGTCAGAGGCTCCGAGCATCACCCGGGAGACCTGTATGCGGCCTTGGAAGGGCCTCCCAGTGGCTTCTCCTGCAGGTACCACCCCCTCAGACAGGTGACAGGGGAGGTCCATGAGCCCATTCTCTGAGGACCCCAGGCTGGTAGGCCGACAAGGAAGCCCTTGGATGGAAGAGAGAGAGAGACATCAAGGAACAGGGGAGGGAGGGATATATACCTCCTTTTCGGGAAATCACAACTGTTAAAACTAAATTAGCTTTGCCCTAAAAAAAAAGAACCTTCGTCTTGCCATCTGCTCTCAGATCCCAGCCTTCCTTGTAGCTTTCTCTTGTCACCCACATGAAATTAAGGTTACCTTCGTGGTGTAAGGTTATTTTCAGACCTTCCCTTCATGAGGCCTTGTTGTCCTTAAAGACAGATGCTAAAGCTCCCAGAGACGGTGCAGAGAAACTTCTACCCCGCTCCTCCCCAAAGGTGCATTTTCTTTTCACCAAGTACACTTTCTGCTACTTGAGGATCTCCCCCATCCACTGCAGAGTTCCCGTATAACATTGTCAGGTTGGTTTGGCCCATCTTTTTAGTCTTTAGTCTTGAGACTTAAGTGGTGTTGATTCTGTTAACTGACCTATTACCTTTTCTTCCCAGTTACAGGTCAATCACTTCATCCAAACACCATATACGTGATTTTATGGGATAAGACCTCCGAAGAGCAACGTTCCTTGGGACTTTCAAAATAGACTGTCTTTAGCAAATTGTTGGGCTTCCCCGGTGGCTCAGCAGTAAAGAATCCGCCTACAATACAGAAGCCGCAGAAGACATGGGTTTGATCCCTGGGTCAGGAAGATCCCCTAGAGGAGGGCATGACAACTCACTCCAGTACTATTGCCTGGAGAATCCCATGGACAGAGGAGCCTGGTGGGCGACAGTCCATAGCACCACAGAGTCAGAAACGACTGAATCGACTTAGCCTGCCTGCATGCAGAGCAAAATGGTAGATAACCTGTTTACAGTGAAAAATAAGACAAGACTCCTTTGCCAACGTAGTGTCTGCTGTTGCAGAGAATGAAATTTAGCAAGAAACAAATAGACCAGCTATAAGAATCTTGCAACTGACTACCCATTCAGGATGGAGTCATAAACAGCAATTCCTCAGTGACGATTTTTATGATCTCAGATTATGTTTCTCTCACTTTGAGTCCTCAAAACATGTCCCATTACTGGAGCCATTCTCTGTACATCCTCACAAAATTCCACCTAGATCTCGTAGCTCTTCTGCAGTCAGTATGTGCCCCTTCCATTTGATCAGTAGCTATTCCGCTGGGCACACTTTACTAACAAATACAGAAACTGTTAGAAAGTCAAATACAGCATCTGTGGCATGAAACTGATGGCTCTGTCCTAACAGTCTGCATATACCGTGGAGACACCCAGGTGCCCTGGGCGGGCGCCTACGATGCCCCTAAGGTCATTCACTGGCCGGATGACTTAGGCGTGGCCACGAAAAGCCAGACATGCACTTTTGGACATCTTTGGTGGTCTAGAAGACTGTCCCAGGCGACCAAAAAAAGCCCTCTTGGCCCACGAAGACAGAACGAGCCATCTGAATTTACTGCTTGCCTGTCTAACCCACTGTGTCCCCGAGTAGCTTTACCCCTTCTCAGAGCAGCTGGAAAGGATTTTCAAATACACAGATGATGAGTCAGAGCTGCAGACAGGCAGTGGACTCAACAAATGAAGAATGAAGGTGTCACTCAAGAAAACACGGCCAACAGAATGTGGTTTCAGCGCATGCACAAAGTGCTGCCCGTGATATGTATGGGGAAGCGGCTTTCCAATATGTGGGAATGTTGATATATTCAGCAGTGACACTTGGGTTCAGTTATAATACTTGGATATTTGGTTAAAATTAGACTCCTTTTTAATATCTTTACTATCTGTGAAATGTATTTTTGAGAAAGAAGTAAACATAAGAACCAACTTGTTGTTGGTATGCATATAACACTCATGTCATATTCATAGATAATACTCATGTGCAATATCCATGTATAACATTCATGCAATAAAGCAAAATCCACAAAGTTATTATAGAAAATTGAAAGTTTGGGGGACATAAAAATAATTTCTATGATAAAAGGCATCATAAGCAAAGTTTTAAAACATATGAAAAAACTGGGAGAAAAATGTCATTTAAGAAGTTCTAAAATCATTTCAAAAGGCTAACAACACAGGGGCCAGGATATGACTGGGTTGTTCAGAGGAAGCTCACCAGCCAATGTAAACACCAGCACTATTCAGGGAAATCCAAACTAAAACAACTGTGAGATAATAGTTTTCACCTATTGGGCTGGCAAACAGTAAGATGTACGATGGTTTCAAATGTTAGCAGATGTGGGAAAACAGCTGTTCTGATTTGAGGAGAACAAGTCTGTACAGCTATTTCGAGAACAATTTGATGTATTTATTAAGATAAAGAGTAAGCGCAGATTTTGGCTCAGCGATTCCACTGCTCCTTGTCACTTTAGAGAAACAAATGCGCCTTGGAGATGGAAGAGGTTCATGGCAGTGTTGTCGCCAGACAGGAGCTTGAGCTACAGGGCTGAAGTGGGGGTTTGGGGGGGTCAGGGGGTTGTGGCAGAGGTAGAGAGGGTGATGGTGGTGGAAGAAATCTGTTTTCACATTGTTTGATTCTTTTGTAATATATTCAGGTACTGATTTAAAATGATAAATTAACAGGTGAGAAAGATTATGAAACAAACTTGTTTTTGAACAAAAATTATATGTGGACATATGTATAATACTGACTTCCCTGGTAGCTCAGATGGTAAAGAATCTGCTTGCTAATGCAGGAGACCAGGGTTCAAATCCTGGGTCAGGAAGATCCCCTGGAGAATGGAACAGCACCTCACTCCAGTATTCCTGCCTGGAAAGTTCTATGGACAGAGGAGCCTGGTGGGCTACAGGCCGTGGGATTGGAAAGAGTCAGGCATGACTGAGCAACTAACACACACATGTATAATACAGGCGTCCCAGGTGGCTCGGTGGTAAAAAATCCACCTGCCAATGCAGAAAATGCGGGTTTGATCCCTGGTTCGGGAAGACTCCCTGGAGGAGGAAATGGCAACCCACTCCAGTGTTCTTGCCTGGGAAATCCCATGGACAGAGGAGCCTGTGGGCTACAGTCCATGGGGTCACAAAGAGTTGAACACAACTGAACAGAGAGCAGAGAGAGATGTGTGCTACGTATAGGATAATATACATCTATGTAATACCTATCAGAGAGAAGACATCAAAACATACACAAAACACTGTGTAAAGTGGAATCATAGATCATTTGAAAATCTTTGGTTTCACTTCTCTTGAGTTCCTAATTTTTCTACAAAACCATAGAAGTTCTCTGTAATGGATTTTTAGAAGGAGACCACTACCCAGGGACTGCCAGCACCGTGTGCTGATATCTGAGCGCCGTGGACTTTGGGTGTGGCCACATTCTGGGCAGATCTCACTTGCGTTCATTCCAGGGGCAGAGGTCAGTCACAATGGGAGGGGTCATGGGCTCTGGGGGCCACTGTAAGGTGTACAGATTCCACGTCACTGCCCAGAGGTGCACTGAAGACAGGGCATACCCCTCACTCCCTCGCCATAAGCATGGAGGCTATGTGGGGGCCATGGGCCTGGGATTAGTTCTTCTGCAGGTTCCGCTGTTTGCTGGAACTCTCCATGTGGTTTGGGGAGGTCTTAAGTATAGCAAACCAGATGTATTGCTCCAGGGTGGACCATCCTGAGGTTGACAGGACCCAGATGGAGGCAGCAGGGCACAGGGCACCACAACCACCCCTGTTGCCCACTGTGGATGGTTTTGAGTCAGGATGTCATCACCCCCCTCATTGCCCCCTTGGGTCATTGCAGGGAGCCTGAACGTTCTGTGTGGAAGCCGCTCAGACAGGGATGGGATGAAGCAGAGCTGGATGGATCTCCGGGTTGGGAAGACCTCCTGGAAGAGGGCATGGCAACCCACACCAGGATTCTTGCCTGGAGAATCCCATGGACAGAAGAACCTGGCGGGATACAGTCTGTAGGGTCACAAAGACTTGGATGCCACTGAAGTGATTTAGCATGCAATGGCCCACAGGCTTCAGTGAAAAGGGACACTTTCCCAAGACCATTATGTCACTTGCTGGGAGTCTGGACAAAGCTGCATGAGGCTCTTCAGCCAGTCCAGGGGGCTCGGGGCCTGAATCCAGAGTGCTGGTCCTGCACTCGCTGGGGTTCCACATGCATTCAACTCCTTGGAGTCTGAACCTTCGCTGGGCACCCACAACCCACCAAGCCGGGGTCACATTCATGCCCTCCGAGGAGGAACTGGGCCCAGGAATCGGCTCTTGCTTAACCAGCTGGGACTGGAGGGAGCATCAGCCTCTGGACTCCAGATTTCCCAGGGCTCAGGTCAACCACTCAAGCGCTGATGAAAGGACATGTTGATCTGGGGTCTTGACTAAACAATAGGTTTTACAACTTGAGACCCCTGAGTCCTGGGGGGGGGTGGTTACATACACACACAGACACACACACAGGTGGCGTTAGAAATGTGGCTGATAGGGCGAGACTTCTTTGTTTCCAGGCTCAAGGAGATTTACTGAAAACCAGAACCGTGTTCTAGCAGTGTGGTTGGGACCTGAGGCTGGCTGTGTCTCCTTCTCCAACATAAGAAGGACTGACCATCACTGAGAATCCACTGGTTCCAGCAGCTGAGAAAATAAAACTCTTTGAAATGCAAACTGTAGAGAGAAACACTTCTCAAAGCGTTGGCGCTAACTGGGGAAGACGCCGTTTATCACTTGTGGTCCACGTGACCGGCTGTGCCAATGTCGCTGGCGCACGGGCCGCTGTGGGAGAAGGGCTGCTGCAGAGTCAGCGGCTCCTTCTAAAAACACGGAGACAGGAGGCCCTGAGGGTGGACCGAAGGCCACTCCCATGGTCCTCTGCCCAGAGGTGGAGCCCCAAATTCCAGACTAAGTTCAAGGTCCTGACCCTGGGACTGATTCTGCCAGCAGCAGTCAAAGCTGCCTCTGGGTGAAGGAGAAGCAGCAGGCAGGGGCGTGGGGTTGAAGGGTCCTGGCCAAGCTCCAGTGGCGAGTGATGGCTCAAAGGACCCGCCCCGCCTAGAGTCCTTCATGAAGCATCACCCGGCCCTTCAGGCCGTGAGGCAGGCACGATAGAGCCCAACTGCTGCACGCGCCGTGGGTGCTGGGCCAGGCCGAGCCCCGGCCCCTCCCCAGGGCGCCGGATAACTGGCGATTCTGTGATGCAGGAGCCTCGGCAGCCAGGCCTCTGGTGCTGTCCACTATTTATTTTTTGACTATGCTGCATGGCATATGGGATCCTAGTTCCCCATCTACGGATCAAACCCATGGTGCCCCCTGTACTGGAAGCATTGTGTCTCAACTACTGGATCACCAGGGAGGTCCAATATCACTTATTTTAGAAGTTCTCCATTACAAATTCCACAGCTTTTCATTTGATTATGATTCGGGCATTGTGCTGGGACCCCATACAGACAAGATGTAGTGTCTGACGGTGGTCTGCTGCAGTCTGGTTCTGCCCCTGTGACCTGGGCAGGGGTGGCGCAGGGAACTGTGGGCACAGATCAAGGGAAGCATGGAGAACAGGGGCTGTGGGAATCTCCCTACGACCTAAGACTGACCACTGAGGGGCCCGCTGCCCAGGGGGACAGTCTACCAGCTCATGTCAGCAGTGACAGTAGGCCTTCAGAGAACTCAGTCCCCACCTTTCCTCTCTCGGGGCCATCTCAGCTGGACCCCATGGGCAGATATGGGTTCTGGCCTTGGGGTGGAGCCTGTAAGGGAGCAGCAGGGACATGAAACCCCAGGGGGAAGAGTCTACAGAAGTCTGGCTGGATGGTGGTTTGGGCTGGGACTGAGGGACAGGGAATTGGGTGGGTCAGGGATGGATGGCTTTGGAGCTGAGCGAGGTGGGAGGGGTCAGTGAAGGGGAGGACAGGTGACTTTCTCTGTGATGTGATAGTTCAGCCCCCTTCCCTTCCTGGGCCCCCCCAGACATGGACAGTTTATGCCTTTGGGTCACTCAGCTCTTGCTTCACCCTGAACAATTCCACGAAACATACAAATCTTATTTTTTGAGAGCTGTAAACAATGACACATATTCTAAATGGTCAGTGCCAAGTTTGACAAAATAAAAGACTCATTTCAGCTCAGTTCAGTCTCTCAGTCATGTCCGACTCTTTGCGACCCCATGGGCTGCAGCACCCCAGGCCTCCCTGTCCATTGCCAACCCCCGGAGTTTACTCAAACTCATGTCCATTGAGTTGGTGATGCCATCCAACCATCTCATCCTATGCTATCCCCTTATCCTCCTGCCTTCAATCTTTCCCAGCATCAGGGTCTTTCCCAATGAGGTGGCTCTTCACTTCAGGCAGTCAAAGTATTGGCGCTTCAGCCTTATGATCAGTCCTTCCAATGAACATTCAGAGTTGATTTCCTTTAGGATTGACTGGTTGGATCTCCTTGTAGTCCAAGGGACTCTCAAGAGTCTTCTCCAACATCACAGTTCAGACCAGCACAATTCTCACGTCCATGGCTGTGCCTTCCAGAGAAAGATAAGGTCTGGCCATCCTCTTCGATCCACAAATGAGAGCCTGTGTCCTGTTGGTTATCATCACTGTTGGCCCAGATCGGCCTGGTTCTACATAAACTTAACTTACTGGTCTCTTGGTCACAGGGCTTGTCTTCCACCTGTAACTCTGTGACTGAGAACACCAGCGCTTGACTTTCACAGAAGCATGGCAGCGCTGCAGGGGGAAATGAGGTCAGGCTGTCCCCTGGAGGGCTGCCTTGGTGTTTCGGGGTGGGAAACCCTGTGCTCCTGTGTTTGGGGTCAGAAGGCCAAGGGCAGAAGCGATGTACGAAGAAGGGCGGGGACGAGAGGGTGAGAGGGAGGTGTCACATGTACCCCTGGGGCCAGCAATCAGGTTCACTGGGCTGGGGGCACCGAGGCTGAGACCAGATGCCTCTGCTGGCTGCTGAGCCCACCTCATTGTCCTTCTGGGCAGCTTCCTTCTGGTGTCCGTGCCCCGGTTTTCTCCTCCCAATGACAGGATAAAGAGCAGTGGCCTCAGTGATTGTGAGGACCAATGAGGCGCCCCCTACAGGAGCTGGGAGAAGTGTCGCTATTGGAGCTGATGCCTCCTTATCAGCTGCTGTAACTGAGTGGACAGTGAGATGCCCAGCCTGACCAGGGGGCTGGGCAGTGTCCACAGGGAGAGCCTGCCCCTCTTCCTTCTTCTTCCTCCTTTCTCTCCTGCTGTTCCTCCCATGTCCTCATGGAGGCATCTCGTAGGGTTGGCTCAGGGATCTTTCTGGGTGTCTAGGCTGCCTGTGATGCTTGGAACAAACCAGGCTTCACCTGGTTATGCATGGCTGAGGTTGCTGGCTGGACCTGCAAGTGAACTCAGGACGCTCGCTACTCCAAAGTCAGTGCTTATGGCTGGTTCATGTTGTTGTATGACAGAAGCCAACACCATATTGGAAAGCAATTGTCCTCCAGTTACAAATAAATTTTAAAAAATGAATTGAATTAGCAAAAAAAAAAAAAAAAGAGAGAGAAGTCAATGCTCAGTGTTTCATGGCAGCCTAGATGGGAGGGGACTTCGTGGGAGAATGGATCCAGTATATGTATGACAGAGTCACTCTGCTGTGCTCCTACAACTATCACAACATTGTTCATCAGCTATACTCCAATATAAAATAAAAAGGTTTTTTTTTTTTTTTTTTTAAAGTCAATGTTCTGGAGACAAAAACTGGTGGGAAAAGAAGGATATTTTATTTAGGAAGCTGGCAACCTGGGGCGATGGTGGAATAGCATTCCCCAAACTGTCTCCCCTTTGTCAGTTACAGGGAAAGAGTTTTTACAAGGAAAACTCGGGAAGTTTCAGGGGGTGTGGTGGGGGCTACGTGCAAAACAGCACAGGCAGCTCAGCAATCATCTTGATTGTTCTAAGCGCAGTTAATCTTCGACTCCAGGGTCGGTTTGTTCCCGTTTCCTTGGGGTCAGTTCTGGGAATCATGCAGGTCACAGATTCAGGGCTGCTGGGATATTCAGCCGGTGTCATGGCTACAGTCTAGCCATCATGCAGCTAGCTCTTTATCCTCTGGTGGTGGTTATCGTGTCTCCCAGACAGTTTAGGGATGTGTCTGGGATACTGCTATCTGTGTCCTTCGGGGAGGAGCTAGGCCTCCTGTGAATCTATCGCCCCGATCGTTAAATGCTTGAGCCAGCTCCTTGGTGACTCAGGACAGCCTGGGAGACCAGCTTTTCTACAAATAAGAGGCAGGCCCAGGACGTGGAGGCAGGGTTGTTCCCAGGAAGGCCCCAAAGGGTCCTGCCTTGTTGCAATTTTTGCATTTTTAGATGATTGAGGGAAAAATTCAAAGTAATATTAATATTGCTGACATGGAAAATTCAAGGTCTAGTGCCCATAAACCCCATTTTCTTGGCACACAGAGATGCCCACCTGCCTGGGTTGGCCTGTGTCTGCATTCTCACCTCAGCTGCTGGTGACCAGCATGACAGAGACCAGATGGTTCACAATGTAGGGGCTCGTGACGCAGGGGGCCAGGTACCTGGAGTGACGTGGGCAGCTCATGGCAGGACAAACACAGGTCTGGAGACCTGGGGGCCTTGATGACCCCTCCTCACTCTGCCGGTCACTGGAAACCTTCACCCTCGGCTCCCAAGACTGTTTGGGAAAAACCCAACTTAGGGAGGTCTTTCTAACAAGTGGGATGGCTGTGCATCTAGAGTCCACCTTGGGTCAATTTTTGGGTGATTTCCTCACTACCTTCACAAAAGCCTCAGAGTCGGAAAAATGGACTCTCACGTGGTCCTGTGGTGGTCAGTGAGTTTGAGTGGGTGTCCGAGTGACCCCTGCTTTCATGAACTTGGGCTGTGCATGGGTGTTAGGTGTTTCCTGCTTCTGAAGAAGACAACCCCCAGGACTGGCCAGGCACAGGGGTGTCAGGTGTGGGGGCTCCTGTCCCTCCCACCATTCACCCGCATGCTCCCTTTGGACACCAGGTCAACCTGATATTCTGCCTCTGGGCTGTGACCCATGGACTTAACTTGTGTGATCCACTTCCCACCAGCCTGGTGGAAAAGAGCCAGGGGTGGGCACTGACATTCATGAACGTGGACTGCAAAATTCCCAGTAATCTGTGCTTTAGAAGATGCTTGTTCACCTAAAGGATTTCTTAAGGTAAGGGGTGAGGTAAATATGTTCATCTGTTGTTATTTATGTACTTATTTATATTATGATGCACTTCAAACATCAGAAACATAATTACCTCAGATTATTTACAAATGATCCTTGTGTTTGTTTGCTTTTTTTTAAAAAAAATATATATATTGCAGTGTTTTGCAGTGTTCCCTGGTGGCTCAAACTATAAAGAATCTGCCTGCAATGCAGACCTGGGTTTGATCCCTGGGTTGGGAAGATCCCTGCAGGAGGGCATGGCAACTCACTCCTGTGTTTCTGCCTGGAGAATCCCAGGGACAGAGGAGCCTCACAGGCTACAGTCCATGGGGTCGCAAAGAGTCAGAACGACTAAGTGACTAAGTGTAGCACACACGGTGTTTTTAAAGTGTTTTTATTGATTTCTGGTTGCGCTGGGTCTTCGTTGCCGAGCACGCGCTTTCTCTGGTTGCGGTGATGGGGGCTACTCTCCGTTGCAGGGTGCGAGCTTCTCATTACAGTGGTTTCTCTTGTTGTGGAGCACAGCCTGTAGGCATCTGGGCTCAGTAGCTGTGGCTCAGGGGCTTTCACTGCTCTGAGGCATGTGGGATCTTCCCAGACCAGGAACTGAACTTGTGTCCCTGCACTGGCAGGCAGATTCTTATCCACTGTACCAATAGGGAAGTCCTGTGCTTTTTAAAAAATTGTGGTAAAATACACAGAACATACAATTTAGCCCTTTTAGCCATTTTTAAGGGTACAGTTCAATGGCATTATCACATTCACATTGTTGGGCAACCATCTCCGCCATCTATCCCTGACTTTTTAAATCTTGCCCAAAACTCTGTCCCCATCAGACACTAACTCCACACTCTCTCCCTAGCACCATTTGTTTTTGAAGATTTAGCCGTGTTGAAAATACACAGTTAACATGTCAACTTTAACCACAGTTGAGTGAACCACTGAATGAACGTACCACACTTTATCTATTTTGAAGTTGGTGAATATTGACATTATTTTGGTCTCTCCTTGTTGCAAAGAGTGTCTTTAAAAAATAGAGGAATGATCACATTATCATCTGTCCAGATGCTTGGAGATTGTAGGAAAGGCATTAAAATAGGAAACAACAGCAACAAACCAAGAGGAAGTAGGAAAGTAGGTCAGTCACAACGGGTCTAAATCCAAGCCAGCCTTGCAGCAACACTGAGCGTGGGCTGCCCTGGCCTCAGGCACAGGGTCCTTGGCCAAGACAGGCCACAGAAGCAGGTGTGTTAAGGCTTGATGTGGCCACACCGCAGTTCCTGTTTCCACTCACACGGCTTGCTTATTCACAGTAAACACCCTGCTTTAGGGGATAAATAAGGCTTGTTGTCAGAAGAAAATGAACTGATACACAACCTGGCTTTTGCCCAAAGTGACCTGAGGCAAGGACTTGGTTCCTCACAAGATGTGCCAATGTCCTCCGAGTCACCTTGGACACTGGCTTCCCCAGAGGGGGGCAGGGGTCTAAAGGAACTGCTAGCAGATGAGTAAGGACTGGCTCGTGGGAGAAGTCATCCTAGGATCACTTAACTGACCCGCAGTCGTTTGGAAACAGGAAGGGGGTGAATTTTCTCCCTCTGTTCCAGGCAGTGTTTCGGGTGGGGAGCATATACGTTCCTGGTGGGGAGTGCATAGGGTGTGGGTGAGGCAGGATGGCATAATCAGGAGGTGGTTTTGAGGACTGAAAGTGATGGGCAATGGGCTGGAATTCTGGAATTGTCACAGCTGGGTGTCTGTGAGCAGGGAACCCACCTTCTCAAAGCTAAAGTTTCTGCATTGGTGGTGAGGGGTTTCAATAGAACTCACTCCAAGGATTTGTTTTAAGAAATAAATGAGATGACATTTTGAGAAAAAAAGGAGAAAATGGGCAGCATGGAGACATGCCCACTATATGCTGTTGCTCAGTCCATCAGTCATGTCAACTCTTTGCGACCCCATGCACTGCAGCATGCCAGGCTTCCCAGTCCCTTGCTATCTCCTGAATTTTGCCCAAGTTCATGTCCATTGCATCAGTGATGCCATCCAGCCATCTCATCCTCTGACGACCTCTGCGTATTATTATAATGATCACCTAATATATTGTCACGATCATTATAATAATAGTAAGAATGATAATAGTGAAGATGGTGGAGAGCTCACTGTTTCCTTCTCAGTGTGTGAATAGGAATCTTAGGTCTTGCCCTCCCTGGGGAGGGCAGGGTTTCTCTGGGTGGGACACAGGCTGGCAGCCATCCCTTGGACATTTTGTGGACTGCTCCCCAATGACCTGTCTGGCAGGGTTTTAGCAGCTTGACAATTCTGTTGTTTTTTGCCTACATCCTGAAGAAACCTTCTGAAGTCAGCCTTATGGGGACATGAAGAGATGCTGGGGGAGGCAGTCCTGTCCCACAAGCTCAGAACCTCTGTTCCTGTTCTGTGTCTTCACTGACCCCGTCAGCAAAGCCTGGCTCACCTGGTGTTCCAGCCCATGGAGCTCTCTGATGCAGGGACCCTGAGCCCCACTCAGCCTACAGAGAATACGGGAGACCCACTCGTGTGCAGCATGGGCTATTCCAGCTCCCTCCAAACACCAGTTTTGAACCCACCTCCTGCAGGGGACTCTCTCTGAAAACTGCTGGTGGTGTTGCCTTTTCATTCCCCTGACTTTTTATGTACTTTTCTACTAGACAAACCGTGAGCAATGTAACCATCCGTGCTGAGATTTAATTGCACTTCCTGATTTAAGGATGGATCGGGTCACATGTGGTGATGTCACTGTGGCAGTCTGTCATTAACTCTTCAGGGCACACCTGTGCTCAGCTGCCTGCCTGGACATTTTTTAGCCTGAAGACTTTCTCTGGTCACCGGACACAGCTTTATGGCCACTGTAGGCTGGAAGTGCCAGGGCATTAAAAGCCCAGGAGCAACCCTCTTCCCAGGGCTGGAGTGCAGGATAGATGTGTTAATAGCCCAGCTCTCTGGTCTCAGGGCCATTGCAAGGCATGCTCTACAAGTCCTCCCACAGGGCTGCACTGCAACTGCCCACATGATTGATGGGGCACCTTTATTTGCTGCCTCTTTGAATCAATTTCTCAGTCCCTTACCTGGGCTCCTGGGCTCACCGTCCAAATAAATTTACACTTGGATTCTTAATCCAGAGTCAGCTTCCGAAAGAATCCACCTCAGATGCCTTTTGCATTGTTCTCAAGATCAGCGGGTTCTTGATGGAAACGTCATCACCACGTATCAGCACCATCCTGGCCAAACATGACCCTCCCCATTCATCCCCCCGCCTTTTTAAAGAACTACTTTTTAAATGGATCTTTATTTATTTGTTTGGTTGGTTTTGGCTGTGCTGGGTCTTCGTTGTTGCACCGGGGCTTCCTCTGGTCAGGGTGCGTGGGCTTCTCACGGCAGTGGCTTCTCTTGGTGTGGATCGTGGGCTCTGGGGGCGTGCAGGCTCTAGGGTGAGGACTCAGTAGTTGTGATGCACGGGCTGAGTTGCCCTGAGGCATGTGGGATCTTCCCGGACCAGGGACTGAACCTGTGTCCCCTGCAGTGGCAGGTGGACTCTTAACCACTGGACCACCAAGGATGTCCTCCGCCCCCGGCCTTTTTTGTTTTGAACAGCGACTCCATATTCATAAGCAGAAAGTAAGATCTGGACCGAATGGGAAGCCGGCTCCCCCACCACCGCGGCGTCCAGGCAGCCCGGCCCAGTGACCCTCATCCCTGTCTCTGCTTTCTCTCCCTGTACATCCTCAGCTCTGTTCACGCCCTGTAGGCCCCACAGCCAGGGAGAGTTTATCTGGAGTAATGTCTCTTATTAAGTTTACCTAGAATCCTTCTCCTTCTAGGAGACCCTTGGGGGCAGGGGTTTGGGAGGTATTTCAGGCTTGCAGAAAGGTTCAACACTGAAAAAAAAAAAAAAAAACCAACAACAACCCACTGTCCTCTATGTGACTTAAGTCCAGGCCAATCACCTGCTCTTATTCCTGACCCCAGGCCTCTTCAGCCAACCACATCACAGGGCGAAGTCTCTGCTACCTAAGCTGCTAGGTGAAACGTGTGGATGAGTTTGACTTGTTAGTCAACTGCTCAAGTTAATTTATGAATTTAGGCATTAAGAATTTTAAAAAGTTTATTGGAAAAAATGTTACTCTAAAGGACATTATAAGAACAATTGATGTAATTTGAATATGGACTCTGTGCTAAATGATAGAATTATATCAATGTAAAGTCTTCTGATTTACATATTGTATAAGTTATGTAAGAAATTATTCTTGTTTTTATGAACTACACAATGCGGTTAGTAGTAAAACAGAGGACACTTTCCCTAATTGCTCTCAAACAACTTAGAAAAAACTTCATATAAATTCATATGTATGTATATATATATTTATATCAGAGTGATAGAATGATTAAGGAAAAGAGGCAACATATAATTAACTGGTGAATCTGGGTAAAAGGTGAAGAGGAGTTCCTTGTACAATTCTTGAAGCTTTTAAAGTTTGAAATTATATCAAAGTAAAAAGTCACAAGAAGGAGTGTGCTGTGGACAAAGACTGTGACCAGATGCCCAACTCCCACACGTGGGGAGCAAGAAGAGTCTTGCCACTCATCTTGCAATCACTGTTTGCTTCCTGTCCTGTTCGCCTTAACGCCTTAAACGCAGGAAGTCCTTACAGACAAGCTGGGGAGGGACGGAGTTCCTTCCTCCCCCAGGGCCACGGTTGGCACCTGCTCAGACCTCACTACTCTCCCCCGTTCTGCCACACGGTGGCACTGTGGCAGACTGTGCGTCTCCCTGTGGCTGTACCGAGCAGGCCCCACGCTGGCCGGCACCTGCTGGACTCCTTGAACTTGGAGGGAAGGCTGACTTGTGACTGTGAAGTGCTGCGGGGGAGGCTGATTCCCTGGGGATGCGACAGGCCTCCATGATGTTGGCATAGCTCTGGCCTTGATGGGGGCTGGCTTTGGTTGGGAGGAGGGACCAGGGAGGGAAGGTAGGTGGGCAGGGTGTGGGTGTGCAGTGGTCTCGGAACACACGAGGCTCAGGAGCAGAGCGCTCTCACGGGATCTTTGATTGTTTGGGACCCGAGAGTGGGGGGCCGCCTACCTGTGTGTCAGCAGGGCCCGTGGTAGGTTCTCAGTGACCATGCGGGCAATTACAGAGCCTGCGGTGGTTTTAGACCATTACTGCTGCAGAAAGGGCTGCAGCCCTCCCCCATCCTCTATCCACACCTTCACAACTTGACTTTGCAAAGGTCACCATCCACAGTCATTTTGGAGCCCCAAAAAATAAAGTCTGTCACTGTTTCCATTTTCTCCCCATCTGTTTGCCATGAAGGGAGGGCCGTGGGGCGGGCCCTGGGGCAGCTCTGGAGGAGATGTTGGAGTCAGAATCTGCAGACCCAGGCACCAACTCATGGCTTCGTGGCGAGTCACGAAGAGCGAGGTGGGGAAGGACAGCAGACGAGGGATGAGGACGGAGCCTGAGGGACTGTGGTAATTCTCGCTGCCCTTGAGGCCTCATTTCATTTCTGCACAAGGACAGAGGTGACAGATGGGGAGGGGAGACTTGGAGTGTGTCTGGTCAGTGGAGCAAAGAAGCCCAGGGGATTCAGACTCCGAATGTGCTGATGCCCGAGGCTCAGGAATCTTAATGCATGCCCACCTGGCCTCCTCCCTCCGGGCTGTATGGGTCAGAGGTAGTTCACAGTGTTGGAAGCAGCCCAAAGCCAGCAGCTGGCAACGGACCCTGGTACTGAGACCACAGGCCTGGATGGAAAACACAGCAGGTGCCCAGGGTCCATGGGGCCAGCGACAGGAAGCTTGTCTCTCAGACAAGGTGGACCATTTCCTGCCGGAAAATGGTCCTTCCAAAATTTCCTTCCGCCCAGCACATTCTGGAGCTGGTGGTGTGGATGCAACCTCAGGTCCCCAGATCTGGCACTCACACTCCCAGGAGATGCAGAGCGAGTCAGGGGGAAGCCACAGGTAGCGTTAGTTTTCATTTTTGGAAGAATGGAAAGTGCCTGTGTCATTCAGACCGCAAGGCAGGTGCCACTGGGTGTGAGACTGTGCCCCCTGGACAGATGGCCTGTGTCTAGTCTGGTCCCTGAAAGCAGAGCCATGGCAGGACATGGAGGCAGGGGGGACAGTTGGGAGTCCCTGAAAGCAGAGGAGAAGTGAGAGTGGCAGGGGAGTTTATGAGCAGGGCATGCTGGGGCTGGCAGCGCTGGCAGGGCTGTGCACCGGGTGGCGGGTGGGGGGCAGGGAGCCAGGCATCTGTTCCCCATCACCCGTGCACTGGCTCATCATTCATCGGCCTAAACCACATGTCTGCTGGAGCCTGGCCCTGGGGGTATGCCTGAATTTTGGTTTTATTTTATTCACCCAAGAAGTATTAATCCTCTTCTTGCTGCCCTGATGTCTAAAAGTATACGTCCCTCAATTTAGACAGTGAATGTTCAAGTTTCAGGTATTTTTCTTGCTTTTCTTCAGTTATTGTGCCATCCTGTTGCCAACTCTTTGGGCAATTAAAATTATGATGAAGAATATCTGCTCGTCAGATGCCAACAGACTTGTTAAGTGTTACATTTGTGCATGTGTACGTGTGTGTGTGCATATATGTGTTTTATGCGCCTATGTGCACACATATGGAGTGTTTCCCCCAGCCAGGAGTGCATGTGGGTGCGATAGAGGGGAGGAGGCGGGGGCGGGGGGTTTCCTCTGCAGGCACACAGAGCAGTCGTGTTCCCAGGCCTCGTTTTAGGGACCTGCACTAGTTTGCTTTGGCTCATGTCCGAGGATCTCGCTATGGTGCCATTTCTACATTGGCCTTTTCGCCAAGAGACAGGCTTCAGGGGTCAGGGCCAGGCAGAAGCAGGTAAGGAACAGAAAGTCCAGCTCTCAGGTGAGGTGAAGGCTGGTGGGCAGAGGTGGGCTTCGTTGAGTTGTGGGGTGTGGCTGGTATTAGCTGGCTCCTTAGGGCTCAATGGGACACCACCTGGCTCAATGGGACCATCTAAGACAGGACGATTACCCCAAATCTAAAAAGTCATCCCAAATATGCTAACACATGACGTATGTATATGTACCCACACACATATTCTGTACTTGGAATGTTATCTGAATAATAGAATATCCATCAAAATAAAAAGATAACAGAGCAAAGATGAAATACACAATATTTAAAATAATCTGTGTTATTTTTATTGTGGACACAATTTCTTTTTTCTTATTGAAATGGTACTGGAAGCATTAATATGGTTGAGCATGTGCTATGGATCTTATAAATCCTGACCACGCTTTTGAAAGCAGCGATTCAAGCTTCTGAGTGTGAGGCATTTTGGGATCTGGTTCTACAGACCCTGCCCCAGCTGGAGACACAAGCACATGATTCTGTTTGCAAGTCTTCTCAGTAAACACAGATATAATATTTTTATAAACAATATGGTTATATGTTTCCGGTAACGAAAACACTCTACATTTTTCAATCTCTTTGGGACAAGTTTCTGTAGAAAGCAGTCTCTTTCTCTCCCTCTGTGAAAACCTTACCTTTCCCCTAAAAAGACAGCTTCAGTGGGTTTATTGATTTTTTTTCAGAAAGTTTGCTAGGCTGCCCTTGATGAGCAGCCTTTGCCCACAGAGGACAGTGGATCTAAAGAAGTGTCCACCTTTTTGTGAAAGAGAATCGCCCACTTAGTCTCTAGAATCACCTGAGTGCATGGATCCACGTCAGTTGAGGGGTGTAAGACTTTGCATAGTCACCCCCCTCTCATGTCAAGGTCCTTCCAAGATCCTCCCGGGTCCGTATCCATACAGCAGGTCCACGGAAACATTGGGTGGAGCCCTGCTGAGTGCCCGCACTTTCTGATGGCTCATGGACTTTTGTGAGGGCAGTGCTCGTCCACGAGTGTCAACCCTTACTCTAAGAACTGGGAGATGCTCTTTCTTATGTTCTGGTGACATTAATTTAAAGAAAGCCTTGGTGTCCTTCCCAGGCCTTGCTGGACCATCTCATACACTCCTAGGGTCAGGTGGTCTACTTTGGGAACCCCCGATCCAGGCTAAGTGCTAGTGGGAAGGAGCTCCAGGTTCTGTGGCCCGAGCTGTGCCTGCACAGATGTCCTTTGGAAGGTGGCCGGGAACCTCCCGGGCACACTGGTCGGGGCAGGTGTTACACCGACAGGGCAGGTCCTCCCAGACTCTGCCGTGTGTGAATCGCCCACTTAGTCTCTAGAATCACCTGAGTGCATGGATCCACGTCAGTTGAGGGGTGTAAGACTTTGCATAGTCATCCCCCTCTCATGTCAAGGTCCTTCCAAGATCCTCCCGGGTCCGTATCCATACAACAGGTCCACGGAAACATTGGGTGGAGCCCTGCTGAGTGCCCGCACTTTCTGATGGCTCATGGACTTTTCTGAGGGCAATGCTCGTCCATGAGTGTCAGCCATTACTCTAAGAACTGGGAGATGCTCTTTCTTATGTTCTGGGACATTAATTTAAAGAAAGCCTTGGTGTCCTTCCCAGGCCTTGCTGGACCATCTCACACACTCCTAGGGTCAGGTGGTCTACTTTGGGAACCCCCGATCCAGGCTAAGTGCTAGTGGGAAGGAGCTCTAGGTTCTATGGCCCGAGCTGTGCCTGCACAGATGTCCTTTGGAAGCTGGCCGGGAACCTCCCGGGCACACTGGTCGGGGCAGGTGTTACACCGACAGGGCAGGTCCCCCCAGACTCTGCCGTGTGNCTTTGGGAACCCCCGATCCAGGCTAAGTGCTAGTGGGAAGGAGCTCCAGGTTCTGTGGCCCGAGCTGTGCCTGCACAGATGTCCTTTGGAAGCTGGCCGGGAACCTCCCGGGCACACTGGTCGGGGCAGGTGTTACACCGACAGGGCAGGTCCTCCCAGACTCTGCCGTGTGGTCTGCTGATGGGTCGCCAGGGGTGTGCTGGGAGTCGTAGATGTGTGTTTCTGATGTGTGTGTGTTGCTGAGGCGGGTGCATTTGTTCTCATCTCACAGACGGTGGGCCTGAGACTACAGGGCGGAGAACGGCAGGGCGGCCCTGCCCCCACAGCCTGTCCACTAGTCCCTGGCCCCCATCTCGCCTCCTCCCACTGGCTGCCCGCTCCTCCTCTCTTTGGCAGTGGGAGGGACACCCCCACCGAGGCAGGGTTTTCTTCCTCTTCCTGCAACAAAACATTGCCCTGATAGCCAGAATGAGTTCCAAGATGCCCTGTCCCGTCCCTCTCCAGGCGGGGCGAGGGGGAGGAGGGTTGAGCAGAGAATGACAGGCATTCAGGGTCAGACCTTCTGGGGCCGTGAGTCAGAGCTGATTTTCACAAGGCCTGGTCCTTTCCTGTCCTCCCCTGGGAACTGCCATCCGCAAGCTCGGCCGCCGTGTTCATGGTGAAGCTGGTCTCTGCTCACCAGCTCTGGGCTTGTCCATTAGGTCCCGGGAGGCTGATGCTAATCCTCTGGCTTGAGAGACCTCCTGACCCATCATGGACACCTGATCCCAAGCCCACCAAACCTGTAGAGCTTATATTCATATACTTGGCCAGCAAGGACTTCCTGCTTTTAAGTTCAGGAAATTTCTTTAAAAACACAAACAAATGGAAGTTGTTTTGGACCTTGGGTAAATATTCCCCAAGAGCATTTTGCATGAAACATGAATAAGCAACATATGGGCTATGTTTCCTTCAAAACACACGTTTCAGTGGAAAGGGACCTAGAAAAATAACACATCCCAGATTTCTGCTGAGGGGAAGAAGATCTGGAAAAACTGCATATATTTTTTCCAGTGGTTAATTGGTTAATAACACAGTTTCTGGGGCTAGCATTCAAGGACTGTCCATGCTGCAAACCCGGCCTCTGCCCCATTGCCCCTCATCCTCTGCCTCTTGGCCCCGGAGATGGACTCCCAGCTTGTTTGTGGTGGGGCAGGAGAGGCAGGTAGGGCAGGACGAATAGGTTGTGAGGGAGCCTCAGGTTGGGCCCCTCCTCCTCAGGGGATCAGACTGAGGGCGAATCAAAGCAGATCTGGATGTGGGCCAAGAGGGCCTTCTGCTCAGTAAGGGAGGGGCCGGTACAACAGGGAGACACTCAGACTGTGAGGTCTGCAAGGGACCCCAGGGGCGGGGGGGGGGCCATCTTCTTTGAAAGGGAGGGTCAGCAAGGCCAGCAAGGACCTGTGTGTGGGGAAGGGGCAGGGGGTGAGCTGGTGGCAAGACAGGGAGGTATCCTGACAGCCCAGTTCTTGGCCAGGGGCCCTGAAGGGGGTGCTGGTGAGGGGTATCCACGTTCTGATGGGCTCAGGCTGGGTTGGTCCAAAGTCCAGGGGCCTGGCAGGGAAGGAGGAGAACCTTCATTAAAGTTTAGAAATTCAGGTGAGCAGGTGTTTGTCTAGATTGGTCCAGCAGCAACTAGCAACTCAACTAACTATTAATGAGGACACGACTGGGCATTGGTTTGGTGTGTGGCCCTATCCCAGGTGAGCAGGGAGGATATCTGGGCATCTAGTCTAATTCCTGTGGGGGTGAGTCTTTGCAGCGGGCCCCTACCAGGAACAGAGAGAGGGAGAGTTCTTAAAAGAAGCAGCCGGCTCAGGGCGGCTCAGCATAGTCAACACGGCGTCACCTTGGTAACTGTCCTTCCCGTCAAGGTCCAATCTTCCGAGAGTTAAAATAATGAGATTCACACAGATGCAGAAGGAACATAAGCCGAGTACCGCACTTAGCTCACCGCTGAGGAAGTCAATCAGGTGGGGAAGTTCATTCAGAAAGGAGTAGGGGATCAGGGTTCCATCCCCTCGGCCCCGAACATCATCCTGAGATAAGTTTACTGGCTCAGGGTCAACCCTGGCTGGTTAATGCCTTTGGGGGCAATAAAAACTGTAATATTTGGGATTACATTTCTCCAGAACAGAAATCACATGCATCTGTCCTAGATTTGGTCTCAAATGAACCATATAATTTCACAGTGTCTAACTTCAAATCAAAGGACATGGCAGGTCAAACACAGCCCTTTCCCCTCCCCAGATAGTTGAAGAATCCTTGGGTGGTCTTGTTAAACATTACCCAGTGTGGTAATGAAAGTTCCTGCCACCCACTTTTTGGCCCTTTTTGCACATTTTAAATACTTTTCTTAATGTCTCCAAGGATTTATAGAAACCTGCTCAGGAGCTAACCCATCCAAAGCATATCCAAACTGTGACCTTATTCCAGGCAAGCTTTCCAACCCAGAGAACAGAGTTTTGGGGACTCATCTCTTTAAATCCACGGATGGCAGGGAGATGGCCATGTTATTTTCTTCTTTGGTGCCCCTGTATTTTCCACAAGGACCATTTGGGGAAGCTTTGAAGTGTTAAGGGGGGAAAGAGCCTATTTCTATAACTTCACCCCTGCCCAGAGCAAAAGCAGATTAGAAATCTTCAAAACAAAAATATTTTCCTGAAGCTGAACAATGTGATGAGAAGGGCGGCCAAGCGCAGCTATTCTTAGTTGTTCCATGAGCCAGAAGGCCTTGTTTGCACACCTAGATGAGCCCACATTTCCTAAAACCATCACGGCTGGCTTTAATGAGACTGTGAATAGAAACTCATTGTGAGCGCAGCTACTTCTCCATCCAATTTTTGCCTCCAATCTCTGTTAATTCACTTGAACACCATGTAGCAGGAGGAATCCAGCGATTTTGTTAACAAAAATAAGCTGACTTATCAGGATTTAACAATCAGATGAGAAAACAGGAATCACTTGGTAATCTTTCCAGTTAAAATGCAAATAATATGATGTTCGTTCTCGGCAAATCCTTAAGGTTTTTCTAAACAATTTAATTGCCTGAGTTATTTATAGAGAAGGCAGTTTTGGGAAAATTAATGAGAGACAAAAGTAGTCCCCAGAGAAGCTGAGCTCAACACTTTAGCAGGCATGGAGAGATGTACTTGTAGGCTCCCTGTCAGCAGAGGAAACCGAGCTTTGCATCAAAATCAACAGAGAGGAAGGAGGGGGAGGGCAGGGGCTGATGGATGTCTCTGAGTTTCAACTCTTACTCATCCTCACCCTCGTACTGGCTTTTCTTCCTGGCAACTATCTTCATGTGATATTCAGTAACTGTGCTTTGCTTGTCATCTGTCTCTCCTTATCTCCTCTGCCTCAAGTGGAATGGAAGCCCCACGAGAGCGGCCTTCTTTATCCTTCATTGTTGTTATGTGAACCACACCCTGAACCCAATATGCAGCAGGCACTCCATCCATTTGCCACATAAAGAGAAACGATGAAAGAAGCCTGGGTTTCCGGAGCAGGATCTCAGAGCCAGCTCAGTTCAGTCCAGTTCAGTTGCTCAGTTGTGTCCAACTCTGCGACCCCATGGACTGCAGCACGCCAAGCTTCCCTGTTCATCATCAACTCCCGGAGACTGCTCAAACTCATGTTCATCAATTCAGTGATGCCATCCAACCGTCTCATCCTCTGTTGTCCCCTTCTCCTCCTGCCTTCAATTTTTCCCAGCATCAGGATCTTTTCAAATGAGTCAGTTCTTCGCATCAGGTGGCCAAATTATTGGAGTCTCAGTTTCAACATAAGTCTTTTCAATGAATATTCAGGACTGATTTCCTTTAGGATTGACTGGTTGGATCTCCTTGAAGTCCAATCCAAGGGACTCTCAAGAGACTTCTCCAGCACCATGGTTCAAAGGCATCAATTCTTCAGCGCTCAGCTTTCTTTATAGTCCAACTCTCACATCCATACATGACTATGGGAAAAACCATAGCTTTGAGTAGACAGACCTTTGTTGGCAAAGTAATGTTTCTGCTTTTTAATATGCTGTCTAGGTTTGTCATAGCTTTTTTTCCAAGGAGCAAGCATCTTTTAATTTCATGGCTGCAGTCACCGTCTGCAGTGATTTTGGAGCCCCCCAAAATAAAGTCTGACACTGTTTCCATCGTTTCTCTGTCTATTTGCCATGGAGTAATGGGACTGGATGCCATGATTTTAGTAATTGAATGTTGAGTTTTAAAATCATATTTCTAGATTTGGGGGATGGACAGAAATCCTGGGGAGCTTGTGGGACTTGGGGCTGGAACTGATCATGTCTATGCATCAAAGCCATTTTTGTTAAAAAGCAAAAATCATGATTTGTAATCTCAAGATGCTGCTGGGTCTTCTGGAGCCAGTACCCCTGGTGTGGCTCTCCCTGGCGTGGATGAAGGTTGGGAGTTCCTCACCTCTCCCCCACCTCCCCACCACCTCCCCTGTCTCCTCCCTCACCTCCTCCTTGGGCAGCAAGAGTACCCCAGCTTCACACTTTTTCTGTCTCCTGGACCTTCCCACCTCCTCTGCTGCCATCACCTTTTCCTCCTTGCCTGCTTTGCCTGAACTCCTGTTCAAAGCCTGCCATGAATGACTTTTCTGACCCTGTCTGAGTGGCTAACACAACCCTCTTCGTGCTATGCCCTCGTTCAGAATCTCTGTCCATTAAACTGCTCTGAGTGATACAATTTCACCACAACTAATGTTGAACCATGGGCTTCCCTGGTGCCTCAGTGGTAAAGAATCCACCTGCAGGGCAGGAGACGCAGGAGACTCCTGGGTTGAGAAGACCCCCTGGAGGAGGGCATGGCAACCCACTCCAGGATTCTTGCCTGGAGAATCCCATGGACAGAGGAGCCTGGTGGGCTACNACTAATGTTGAACCATGGGCTTCCCTGGTGCCTCAGTGGTAAAGAATCCACCTGCAGGGCAGGAGACGCAGGAGACTCCTGGGTTGAGAAGACCCCCTGGAGGAGGGCATGGCAACCCACTCCAGGATTCTTGCCTGGAGAATCCCATGGACAGAGGAGCCTGGTGGGCTACAGTCCATGGGGTCACAAAGAGTTGGACATGACTGAAGTGACTGAGCGTGCAACACACACAAGGTTGAGCCACATGACAAATCATGTTTCTGGTGTTTCTGGTCTGGGATGCTTTGAAGAAGAGGAAGGGTCTGCAGAGGGGATGTGGGGCCAGGTGGGCACGTGAGGGCTGGTGGAGGCCCATTGGGCACCCTCGCTCATGTCCTCCTTTGGCTGGTCTGAGCCCTTTTCAGGAAACCAGTAACAAGGAAACCCACCCAGGTGTAGAGAGTGTCCCTTCTCCTGGTGACACAGAAAGGCAGATTTCAACAAGCAGCAAGCATATGGGCCTCTCTGTCAGCGACACAGAGCCCCTGTAAGACGCCCTCCCAGCTTTAGGACAGTGACGGAGCTTGACTGACAAGGGCCGTATTGTGTAGGCTTGGGATGTGAACTCAGCATAGTGAGTAGGGACTGCTATGAAGGAGGCTAATCCCACATGTGATGATAGTACTTCCAACAACGGCAATTTAGTCATGAAGCAAATCTTGCTACCAAGCACAGCAGGTGAGTTCATTAAACATTCCAGGGTACAGAGGGGGCCACACACAGTCACCACGAGCAACCCCCCCCAGACTTGGGCATGACCGCAAGTACGCAGCTTGAGGGTCATTTCAAGCAGGAAGGGAGGTGAGTGGTCCTGCAAACCTGGCCTCCGAGACACTAGGGGGTTGAACCCCCCTTCCAGAGCTGGGCCCTGGTGACCAACCGCAAGTGGAATTCCATTTTCTTTCTCTTTCGTTTTTCCTTTGACACGCACGTGGGGGACAGCTTACCAGGCCTGCTTGGCCTGGGAAAGCTCTCCATCCCATCAGCTGTTTGCAGCTGCTGCGTGGTCCTCCTCTGGGAGCGAGGTTGTCCTTGGTCACCCTCAGGACGGGCTCTGCCAACAACAGCCTCTCTCATCCAGGAAAGGGGAAGGGGCTGCCCCAGCCCCTAGGTGGCAGCGGCCTCTCTCATGGGCTCCCCAGAGCTCTCTGGGTCCCTGGCAGGTCTTTGTCTGGGTCTCCTGGCTGGCTGGGCTTCAGGGTGGCTATTGGTAAGACCATCCTCAAATCCCCAAGGCAGCGATGAAGCCTCCACACGCTGCCTGTGGTCCAGGCCTAGAGAGATACAGATGAAGGGGCCAGATAGGGAGGCAGAAGTCCTGAGTCTGTCTCTTATACACATCTGGTGTTCAAGTGAATTAACAGATGAGTGGGGAGATGTGTATAAGAGACAGTCCCCGTCCCCCGCCGACCTCTACCACCTAGAGGAAGAAAGAGCAAAAGGATGCATTAGTGTCCTATTTTCCACAGAGTTCCCAGAGCAAACATTTTACAACTCCAGTCCTGCTACGCCGGCTTCAGTGTGGCTTGTCAGCCCACGGACACGTCCCCAGCACTTGCCATGGAAGCTATGCCCATCGTCCCCAGGCCTTCCTGTTGCTCCCTGGACCGGCTCCCCTCGGCCACACTGATGTCTTTCTCTTCTTCACACATTCAGGCCTCATCGGGTTCCAGGAACATTGGCCTCCCTGCCCCCATGCAAAGCCCTGCCCACGGTCCTTGCAGCCAGCTCCACCCGAAGGCCAAGTCAGAGGCCGGCTCATTCTGTTTCTGGCCGTCCTGTCACAGAGGCACCCACCCAGCAGCCATGGAGCTGGAATTCTTCCTCTTTAGTTGTTGATTTGAGGTCTGCCTCCCTCCCCCGCCATGCCACCCAGAGCACAGGACCCTGGAGCGCAGAGACTTGATCTGTTTCTGTGTCTCCACGCTGGCACCCAGCACAGTGCCAGCCATGAGTACCTGCACGCACCCAGCCCCGGCTTCTCAAAGCTCTCCATGTGCCCAGAGATGAAGCGGCCACGGCGGCATGTCCACGGCACGTAAGGTGCCCTGTCTGGCATTCTTAGGTCATGAGTAAAATCGTCCACATGACTGAAGTCAAGACACTTGAAAAAGCAAAGTGCAGTTTCCAGACATTGTTCTAAAGTATATTAAACACAGACTTGCGGGTCTTCAGGAAACAAGCAGGCGGCACCGACGTAGGCCTCTTCCTGAGCTGTCGGGTTCAAGCACACAGCTCACCTGCCCTTGAGGCTGCTCTCCTGCCTGTCGCCAGAAAGGCTGGCGGCAGCCTGCCCTCAAGGGCATCAGTGCTGGCAGCCTGGGGTGCCGAGTGACAGGGGCTCCTGGAGAAGCATGCCAGGTGACGCAGTCCCTGGCCTCCCACGGGGAGGGCCAGGCAAGCTGGTTCTGATGAGAAGTTTTGGGCTACTCAGGTCTCAAAGCCCCCAAGTCCAAAGGAGCTAAGACAATTTTTTTTTAAAGGATTTAAAAAACAATACTTTATTTGGCTCTGCTGGGTGGTTGTAACACATAGGATCTTCCATCCTCCCTGTGGCATGTGAACTCTGAGTTGCAGCATATGGAATATATTCCTCTGACCAGGGATCAAACCTGGGCCCCCTGCTTTAGGAGTGCAGATCTTAGCCACTAGGCTGCCTGGGAAGTCCTGTTGAGACATAAACTTAAGAAGCCCTCTGTCAGGCTGAGCTCAGTGAGGGCAGAGAGGGAAGGCCTGGGGTGGGGCTAGGAGTGGGCTAGGGGATACATAGGTTGTGGGGGACAGAGGAAGGGGCCGGAAGTTGGACAGGCCAGGGAGAAATGACCAACTATAGCTCCTGTGCATTTTGGTCCAGTGTTAAAGGAATAAACTCATTTACTGATTTTTCCTGCATGTGCCCTTTTTCTCATAGCTGATGGCCTTTCCCTGGACTAGGTCTTGAATGGACAGAACTGGGAAGAAAACGCTCAGGGTTGCCACTGTCTGACCCTGGGGCAGGGCCCAAGGGCAGACCTGCTGCCTCCTGGGAGGGAAGGGGCCCTCTCCCGCGCCCTCCCCTCACCCTCCTGAAGCCAACAGGTGGGGAGGAGGCATTTCTGGAAGGCCAGGTATCCTGGATAGCGACACAAGCTCGCGGCCAGCCCCTCGCTGTGAGGATGTGGGGGCCGCGTGTGAGCCCCACTCATCAGCCAGACCACCTCCCAGGATGACTCGGGAACTGATTGGTTTGAACTTCGTTTCCCACCTCTTGTTGCTGTTATGCCCCCAGACAGGCTCCAGGGAGTGGGAGGGAGGGAATGGCGAGGGGATGCTAAGTCCTGTCGAGTGCACAGTCAACAGTAGGGCCCACAGTCCCCGTGGCCCTGGGGGCCACCAGGGGCAGCCTGCCTGCCCCCCACCCCCAGCTGCGCTGCTCAGTTGCCCCAGTGGTCATGTATGGATGTGAGAGTTGGCTATAAAGAAAGCTGAATGCCAAAGAATTGATGCTTTTGAACTGTGGTGTTGGAGAAGACTCTTGAGAGTCCCTTGGACAGTAAGGAGATCCAACCAGTCCATCCTAAAGGAAATCAGTCCTGCATATTCATTCGAAGGACTGATATTGAAGCTCCAATACTTTGGCCACCTGATATGAAGAANAAAGAAAGCTGAATGCCAAAGAATTGATGCTTTTGAACTGTGGTGTTGGAGAAGACTCTTGAGAGTCCCTTGGACAGTAAGGAGATCCAACCAGTCCATCCTAAAGGAAATCAGTCCTGCATATTCATTCGAAGGACTGATATTGAAGCTCCAATACTTTGGCCACCTGATATGAAGAAATGTCATTGGCAAAGACTCTGATGCTGGGAAAGAATGAAGGCCGGAGGAGAAGGGGACAACAGAGGATGAGATGGTTGGATGGTATCACCTACTCGATGGACGTGAGTTTGAATAAGCTCCGTGAGTGGGTGATGGACAGGGAGGCCTGGTGTGCTACAGTCTATGGGGTCACAAAGAGTCGGACACGACTGAGCGACTGAAATGAACTGAACTGAACTGAACTGGAGGGGAGATGAAACAGAGGACTCTGGGCAGAGCCCTCACTGGGATCATCTGGGTTAAATGCAGAAGCCCAGGCTGCTCCCCAGTCCCAAGAAACTGGAGTCTCTGGGGGCGGGGCCTGGGCATTAACATTCGGCACAGCTTGCCAGGTGATCCTGACAAGCAGACCTGCTGGGACTAAGTCTACGAGAGAACAAGAACTAAGCCTGCCTCGGGGGCTCAGTTTCCAGGTCACCAGCTGTCCGTGGACCCTCTAGTCTGCCCTGCTGCCCTCAGCGTCTGGTGATATCACCACCATGGAGATCCATCCCCGCTCTGTGCACCCACTATCTTAATGTATGTCCCCGCCCCTCCTGGTTTTCAGGACAAAGTTCCAGTGCTGAGACAGCCTCTGGGGCTTTGGTTGCTTGCAGCCGCCCCCTGGTCCCTGCTTTCTCTCCCTCTTGCAGCCATGATGCCTTCCTCTCCACTCTTCAGCTGCACTGCTCAGGGGTTTGAGGGTGCAGCTCCTCCTTTCCAGCATTCCACCCACCCTCTGCTGTCCCTGGTTCCATCTCAGTGCAGCAGCCCCTCCTCTGAGTGAAAGCTGACACACTGTCTGCTGCTGGACCCCTGACATCACAGGGCATCTGTTCACACGAGATGTTCAATATATCCTTGTGGACTGAAGAATGGACTCTTATACCCAATCCAGAGGGAAGAGGCTTCCTAATGGGTCTCCTCAGCCTGAACCATCCCTAGGGGTCTGTCTCTCCCACCCCCAGTCATCCTTGGGCGGACCCCTCCTCTACCGAGGGGCTCCATCTGCCAGATGTGGCTTCCAGCTGCCACCCAGCTGGGGGCTCTGGTCCATGGCCAGCATCACTGCTTTCCCTGCACCGCCGTCCATGTGGGTGGGGGGGTAAAGGGGCAGCCAGGAGCTGTCACTGTGCTTGCGGAGCCCCTTGGCTCTGGCTGGCAGGCTTGTAGCTTCTTTTGATTGCTCACCCCAGTGGTCTCAGCCTTTATCCTCGAAGACTGGTTATACCGTTGGAAACCACCATACAGAATGGAGTGTCAGGTTGTGCCCCCTGGTCCCTGCTTTCTCTCCCTCTTGCAGCCATGATGCCTTCCTCTCCACTCTTCAGCTGCACTGCTCAGGGGTTTGAGGGTGCAGCTCCTCCTTTCCAGCATTCCACCCACCCTCTGCTGTCCCTGGTTCCATCTCAGTGCAGCAGCCCCTCCTCTGAGTGAAAGCTGACACACTGTCTGCTGCTGGACCCCTGACATCACAGGGCATCTGTTCACACGAGATGTTCAATATATCCTTGTGGACTGAAGAATGGACTCTTATACCCAATCCAGAGGGAAGAGGCTTCCTAATGGGTCTCCTCAGCCTGAACCATCCCTAGGGGTCTGTCTCTCCCACCCCCAGTCATCCTTGGGCGGACCCCTCCTCTACCGAGGGGCTCCATCTGCCAGATGTGGCTTCCAGCTGCCACCCAGCTGGGGGCTCTGGTCCATGGCCAGCATCACTGCTTTCCCTGCACCGCCGTCCATGTGGGTGGGGGGGTAAAGGGGCAGCCAGGAGCTGTCACTGTGCTTGCGGAGCCCCTTGGCTCTGGCTGGCAGGCTTGTAGCTTCTTTTGAATGCTCACCCCAGTGGTCTCAGCCTTTATCCTCGAAGACTGGTTATACCGTTGGAAACCACCATACAGAATGGAGTGTCAGGTTGGCTGGGTAATGCTGTTTTGGGAAAGATGGGAAGTTTGGTCATAAAGGATCGGTGTCCTGTCTCCTTTGAGGCTTGTGATTGAGGCGATTCCAGCCTCAACCTGAGGAAGGGCCGGTGCTGTGAGTCCATACGTGGCTGGCCGTCCTGCTACACCTCCCCAGCCCCCCACAGGGGAATACCTGCCCTGAAGGGGAGGGTTCCAAGCCCATCAGTTTAAGCCAGTTGGGCAGCCGGGCTGCCTCCTCCTCCCCTTTACAGAGGCTCCTAACAGAAGGCTCCAGATTCTGGCTACTGGTTTCCCGGACTCTGCGAGGCCTGGCCAGCAGAGGGCACGGTTCCCTCCATCTGGGGGTCAGGCCCAGAGCACCCTCCCAGGCCCTTGCTGCTCCAGGTTAACCCTTTTGGGGTGTCGGGAGCTGCAGAGAAGGTTTGGCTGGTGGCAGCTGGCTCGGGGTGCAGGGGTCCTTGAGGGAATTTACTCCCCGTGGCGGGGGCGGGGCGGTGTGAGTCCCAAAAGCAGAACTCCCCAAGGCAGTAGGGGCCCAGATACCCCCGTGCTGTTGCCTGTTGCCACCGCTGTTGGTCCTGGCCCAGGCCCCTTCGCCCCTGAAACAATCCAGGACCCAGCTGGAATTCTGTCTGTCTGGGGACGGCGGCTGGGACAGTTCAGGGAGAGACCTGACCTCCTCTGAGTCTGCAGGGGCCGCGCGGGCAGAGAGGCGGCAGACTAGGTATTTCGTGTCTATGTTGATAGACTCTGAGCTTTCTGACGTGCCTGCCAGCCCCAGGGCTGGACACTGGCCTCACCGACCCGTGTGCTGTGCTGATGGGGAGGCAGACACTCAGCA
This sequence comes from Cephalophus harveyi, assembly GCA_006410635.1. NCBI lineage: Eukaryota > Metazoa > Chordata > Mammalia > Artiodactyla > Bovidae > Cephalophus > Cephalophus harveyi. The sequence goes on along the minus strand of SJYT01065284.1, from coordinate 81,423 downwards.
CACAGCTGCATCAGCTACGCCAAATGACAAGCATTTGAGCACAAGGAAAACAAGAAGGGGTGCTAAAGGGAGGAGAGGCGGGGTCCACCCAACTCCGGGGGCTGGGGGCCTGCTCAACGAGACCCTCCTCCCCCCAAAAGGCTCAATGCCAAGGCCTGACCCCATACCACCTGGGGTAACACGGTGCCATGGTCCCCTCGGCAAAGATGGCCTGGCCTCACCTCTCCAGCCCCTCGCTGCCTGAGTTAGGTCCTTTCTGCTGTGAAGCTGCCCCGAGGGTGCCCACCCCCACCCTCGTCCCCACCCTATCCCCACAGCCATGCTGGTCCCAGAAGCCTCCATCCCTGTTCTTATCATTAAGTCTCCTATGTGTCTCTGTTTTCTCTGCATTGGCTATGAGCCGTGCTGTAAGTGTTTCTTGGGATCCGTTTATCAGGCTCCTGTTCCACCCAGCACAGCGGGGATCTCCAGGGGGTCCCCGGTGAGCCAAACAGATGCCACAGGGAATTCAAGGTGCCCCGACTTCATTAGGGGAAACGCCTGTGTGGGCGCAAGCATGGAGAGAGCTGGGGCGCTTGGGCACCATCCTGCCAGCCTGGGTGGGGGCAGCCCAACCTCCAGGCCCAGAGTTTGCTCCTGTGTGCAGAGACACTTCCTGTGCCCTAGGGTTGCTCAAGAGCCTCCAAACGCGCAGTGACAGAGAATTCACCCTCTGTCGGAATCCCTGTTTTCTGAACAGAACGTGAGTCCTTGATTGTGAAAGCTAGCTGACGGACGGTGGGTGCAGTAGCCCTGGCCTCAGCCCAGGGTGTTTGTGGAGCCTTGTGCGCGTGTCTGAATCACTGGCTCCGCTTCCTCTCCTCCCGCCCCCCCACCAGCCAGCGGAGGAAGAGGAAGGCAGGGGTGACACAAAACAGCCAAGGCTTCCTCAATGTCACGGCCTCTTCTGTGAGTTTTCACAGGCAGAGAGACCCTGAAGAGTCTCCCTGCACAGCCCTGAGGCTTATGACAAAGTGCGGGAAGCCCTGGGAAGTGAGGTTCCGGAGGGTCTCAGAGAGGCTCCAGAGGGGACCCCGTTCCTGGGGAAAGGGTTCCTGGGCATGAAGGGCTTGACGGTGAGTGGAGGAGGCCTCTGGTCAGCACTTTTCTTTGCAGGAGTGGGGAGAGCTGGGCCAGGAAAGTGTGATGGCCACAAGATTAATTCCCGTGAGGAATGAGGTTCCAAACTGTATGTCCCTGCTCTCCTGGCCGCCCCACAGGCTTAAGAAAGAGACTCCTGGGTGTTTCAGCTCAGCTTCAGCTCTTGTTCTGGAGGAGGGCTAGGTGCTGGCCAGTCAGGTTCGGGGGACAGAAACTGGTGAGTGGAGAGAGAGGAAGACAGGCCTGGGGTGGGGGGACAGGGAGGGAGGAGAGTCAGCCTCCAAGACTCCCTTTGTTTTGAAGAATTCATGCACTAAGTCTCTCAGTCACGTCTCACTGTTTGTGATCCCATGGACTATAGCCCACCAGGCTCCTCTGTCTGTGGGATTCTCCAGGCAAGAATACTGGAGTGGGTTGCCGTGCCCTCCTCCAAGCAACCGACCCAGAGATCAAACCCATGTCTCTTATATCTCCTGCACTGGCAGGCGAGTTCTTTACCACTAGAGATACCTGGGAAGCCCTGAAGAATTCAGGTCGTGGACAAAGAGGAGGCACAGCTTTTCAGTGTGAAATGCTGACCAAAAGCACCCATGGGATTGAAATAGGAGAGGCTGGAAGCAGAGAGAGCTTTTGCCATTAAAAGAGAGGCTACAGAATTCTGGAGGAATCAGAGAATCCAACAGGGAGGATTTTAACAAGTGTTGCTTGGGCCCATATGTTGGATCTCCTTTGGCATTTCTCCAGACCCTCAAACGAAAACTGCAACTGACTTTTCATACTTTGGGTTTTAGTGCAGTGCTTCTGTAGACACGACTGCATGTATGGACTGGGCCACAAGGAGCTCCAGTTTATATTTGGGTCACACACACACTCACATATACACATGGGCTTCACTGGTGGCTCAGTGGCAAAGAGTCCACCTGCAATGCAGGAGACACAGGAGACACAAGTTCAGTCCCTGGGTTGTTGGGAAGATCCCTTGGAGAAGGGCTTGGCAACCCACTCCAGTATTCCTGCCTGGAGACTCCCATGGACAGAGGAGCCTGGTGGGTTACAGTCCATGGGGTTGCAAAGACTCAGAGACAACTGAAGGGATTTAGCACTCAGGCACAGGCACACACACTCGCACACAATCTGGAAGCACATCTCAGAAATTCACTTTTAAGAAAGAAGCTGGGATCATTCATCACGACACAAACACATTCATTGATAGCACACTTGTCTATTAAGCTCCCATCTCTGTCTCACAGATGGAAGAAAGTCCTTGTTTATTCCCTTTACTGACTCATCTATCCTTCTTTCCCAGGCAAAGGTGTGTGTGCTGCAGCTGCGTTCAGAAAGCAGGATGCCCCAGCCAAGGAAGGAAGTCTCGTCTCTGGTTTAACTTTCCCAGTGCAGCCTGCTTCAGAAATAAATCATAAAAAAATGATGCCCTTCCCTCATCTGCTGCAGACAGCCCCCAAACACTCCAGCCCCGTGAGATCTGAGCTGAGCTCTGGGTGAGACGAATATAGACCTGCATGGTCCAACTCCCCGGCATCAGCAGACAGGGCAGCTGCCGGGCAGCTGAGAGCTGACGTGCCAGGGAAAGTGAAGCCCGGTGACAAGATGGATGGGCATCCGTGGCTGCTGTTTCATGCCTAATTAACAAGAGGAAAGGCCAACAATGGAGACTGTAAATCGTCCTTGGAAAACAACCCAGGGAGTGGCTCCCGCTTTGTCCCCAGGCTGGGACCCCCCGCCCCTTTCCTGGGCCCGCTGGGGCCGGCTTCTCAGCGCTCCCTGTCGGCTCTCCTGCTTGTGCCGGCCCCCACTTCCTCTGCATTTCCTTTCTCCAGCCAGGCCTCACCACTTTCCTGTTTTCCTGGTCGTGAAGGATTCCAGCCGAGGAAGAGAAGCGGTACACGAAGGTTTTTCTTTGTCTTCACCCACTAACTCACAATCACAAGGAAAAGAACTACTTCAGGTGTTTCAACAATGAGATGCGCTGAACCCACCACTCATCCCAGAGCTTGTCCAGGGAAAATCCAGATGCCCCAGGGTGGGGGGTGCCCCCATGGTCCCCCACACACCCTGTCCCCGGGGCAAAGTCCGAGGTTACCCCAAACACAAGCTTTAGTCACTTTTCATGTGGCGACAGCTTAATAGCTTCCAGCCTCAGATATTAAAATGAAACTGCAAAAAAAATAATAAAACATCATTTTCATTTATTTCAGATTCCATTTCTTCTTTAAAACGTACATAGTGCCAAAGGCAAACTTTGGGCGCTCAGGCAGTTCTTGTCCTCGATTTTTGGACACCACTGCTGTGTACCGTCCTCAAATGTTGGCACTGGTGCCAAGGAACTCTTCCAGAATTACTTCCCTGCCTGGCAGAGAATTACAACAGCTGATTTCAAACCCAGAGAGATGTAGCTGAGGTGGGGTGGATGGGTGGTGGTGCACGGGGTCTGATCCTGGGATTGGTCTTCCCCATTGAGGAGACTCACGAGGGGTATCCTTCCTGAGGGTGATGAGGGCAGGCGGGTGCAGCCCTGAATGGCCTTGTCCGATTCAGAGACTGAAGGGATTTAGCGCATGCACACACACACACTCACACACAATACAGAGCCCTTGGCGGTTGTGTCCGTTTCCCTCCTGTCCCCTCCATCTGCACGCTCCTCCTGCTAATGCTACGGAGACTTCCTGAAGGTTCTTGGTTTAGATCCACCTCCTGTTTTGGTTTTGTAAGGGTCCAGGGATGGGGCCCAGGCATTCGTATTTTAATCAAACAGTCACCCGTGTTTATTGTCCAGCGGTGCCCAGCACTTCGGTCATACAGCCTGTTAGTTGCCTTGAGGTGTACTTGCTGCAGCTCCTGCCAAACTCAGACTCAGCCTGGCCACAGGGACGTGAAATCGGACAGCAGGCTGGGCTCAGGGTGACGGGGCGCTTGATTCCAAAGCATTCCAGGGAGCCCCTCCCCGCAATGAGCCCTCTCCACGCTGTTTGACGAGCTCTTCTGGTACCTGTGAGCAGCAGAGTGGGTGTCAATGCCCTTGGAGACCAGTGTGGCCCCCAGCAAGCCCACTCTGTCCTGTGCTGCTTGCCTGGGCCTGGTTCTTTGCCAGGGCTGGAGGCCTTGGGCCCTGCCTCCCTCCAGCTGAAAACTCCAGTGACGGAGGATGAGATTACCAACCTATGAAGAGTCCCTTAGAAGGAAACACATTCTCTCCCACGCTTTGGGAGCCAGATGGAGGTGAAAGTGGAAAGACAAGTCTTCTCAGTCTTTCTTCTGTTGGTTGGTGGCAAGCAGATTCAAAACCTGTCTCTGATTCAAAACCTTTCCTACGGGCCATGAATGGACTAGTTTTTAGCCTCATCTGGGAGTTTGGAAGGGCCCAGTCCATGCCTGTTCCCCAGGGGACACTGGGTCCTTTAAATTCAGCCAAGGTGTGCTGGGCCTGCACTGGCTTCAGCCTCCCATCCATACCTGCAGCTTCCTCCACTCAGGAATGCCCCCTTCTCAAACCCAGTGGTTCGAATGGCACCGCCTCTCACTAGGAGGGCGGTCCTATGGATGGGCTGCCTGACACAGGGGCTTCGGCTCATTCCAGCCCAACCTAGAGCTGCAGCCGCCCATGGACGGAAGCGGCTTCTCAGGAATGAGGGCCCTTTCTTTCAGGGAAGCGAGTGTGGACCTCAGCCTGCTTCTTCTGCAGCCCCTTCCTTTCCCCAGGAGTGGGTCCTGGGATGGCTATGCCCAGGCCCCAAGAGGAAGAAAGAGGTTAAAGCCTGGTGTCCCCCGTTGATTTTTCCTGAACACAGATGTCAGCCTCAGTCCAGTCATCATGAGGGGGCTAGAGGCTCAGTTTCCTTCTCTTAACATTGTGATTGAAGAGGAAAGGCATCTTGTTGAGCTCCTAAGGTCTCCTGAGGAAAAGGGCCGTTGATCCCCTTAACATGGAGAATGGTTTGATGGCTCCAGTGGAGGCGTATGGTGCCCAGGCAGCAGCAGGTGACATTCTCCTTGTGTGATTTATTTATATCCCACTTCTTAAAAAACAAAAACTTCCATTTCTGGGAGGTAGTTGTGCTTTTCATTGTGTTTCTTTGGGTCATCCATGAAAATTTTAGCACAATTTGAAATCTGATATAAACTTAAAGTTTACTAAAAAAAAAAAAAAAAAGGCATTTTCTATCTATGGGCAAATATTTGCCAGAGGTGGCAAGAATGGTGGTCTGGTGAGGTCTCCCCAAAACCCTCTTTCCATGTTGCCACCTGGAGACATCGCAGGCACTGTCCCAAGTCCCTGTGTTAAGTCCTAAGCACACACTCCTTTTCCAAACAGAAATATAGCATCACAGAATACTGCTTACATATCTCAAGGCTTGTTTTTTTTCTTTTTACATTTAACTTAATTTTATTCATGCTTGCCTTTGGATGAGGAATAGATTATTCAGTAAAACCACAAAGTAAAAGCAAAATATGTCATCATGTACAACTTTTAAACTACAGTATTGATGTATCTCAATTACTTTCATGCACACTAGTCTAACATTACATTAAAAAAAATAAACACAATTGAGACTTCTGGAGCATTTTTTTAAAATTATTTGTTTTTAATTGAAAGATAATTGCTTTACAGAATTTTGTTGTATCAGTCACAAGACTACATATATAATAAAGTAATTCCTACATTTTTCTTTGTAGATAGATCAAGAACCTCCAAGAAACAAATTCCTATACACAGTGAGCACTTTACTTAAAATGAATATTTTAGTAAATTAAGTGGGTGTACAGTCTTAGGATAAGCTGACATTATATATTCAGCTAGTGTGTGTGTTAGTCACTCAGTCGTGTCCAACTCTTTTTGACCCCATGTACTATAGCCCACTAGGCTCCTCTGTCCGTGGAATTCTCCAGGGAAGCATACAGGAGTGGGTTGCCATTCCCTTCTCCAGGGGATCTTCCTGACCTAGATATCAAACTCAGGTCTTGTGCATTGCAGGTGGATTCTTTACTGTCTGAGCCACCAGGGAAGCCCGTATATTCAGCTAAGTAGGCAACAAACCATAGTCCAATGGTTAAATTTTATTCCTAGTTTAAAACACAGATAAGAAAGTGAAAGTGACGTCGCTCAGTCGCATCCAACTCTTTGCCACCCCATGGACTGTAGCCTATCAGGTTCTTCCATCCATGGGATTTTCCAGGCAAGAATACTAGAGTGGGTTGCCATTTCCTTCTCCAAAAACACAGATAGGACATGATTAATGCTTATTAACCAAGACACATTTCCAGAAGCTAAATTCTGAAGCATTGAGTCACACTTGACAAGACGCTTCCTGGGGAGGGGGTGTCCCCTTGCAGGAAGGCTCTGTCCCCAGGGAGGTATGGACTGACGTCTTGTGACACAAGAGTCTGTGCTTTGGGGTAAGAGTGACAGCCTCAGCTAAGTGACCTCAGAGTCCACTCAGGCCAGACAGTCACCCTGATGACCGCAAGGCTCCCCCTGTACCCCTGGGATGGGGGACTGTGTCAGAGGGTGACACGCAGTGACTGCCCCAGGCGAGGACAGTCCTGAGTGAGCCCTGAGCAAGTGTCTCCTGTCAAGGTAGTGGCTCGTTCTGGGCGTTGGCACACGAGACCCTGGTCAGGGTCTTCAAGAACAGCAAAGCAGTGGAGGACCCTCGGGTGGCCGAGGGGAGGCTCTGCCTTTGCTCTGTGTTCTTGTCATCCCTCAGAACAGATGGCCTGTGATAATGTCCCTGACCTCAGTCTCGATATGGCCAGCGTCTCCTTCGGTGGAAATGAGGGTTCGCTCTGAGATCTGAGCTGGAATTCTTCAAGAACAGCAAAGCAGCGGAGGACCCTCGGGTGGCCGAGGGGAGGCTCTGCCTTTGCTCTGTGTTCTTGTCATCCCTCAGAACAGATGGCCTGTGATAATGTCCCTGGCCTCAGTCTCGATATGGCCAGCGTCTCCTTCGGTGGAAATGAGGGTTCGCTCTGAGATCTGAGCTGGAAGGAGGACTCCCCACATCACTGGCACCCCGTGTAGTCCCTGCCGCGTGAGCCTGGGCGTTGTGGCTGACGGAAGATGGGGGAGGGGACTGTCACCCCTGGGCCTATGAAGTCCCTTGATTGTGTTTTGGGGATCTGAGGTCACACCCACACTCTTCCTGGCTGAACCCACTGTAGTGGACTCAGCTGCAGTTTTGAAGGTTCAGCTCCTCTCTGAGCAGATCTAGAGACTGGAGGAGAACCTTGAAGCTGGTGTTGAGCAGGATTCCGAGAACCAGAGCTGGCCCTGCCAGAGAGGGGCGGGAGGCCCACAGGAGCAGGGTGGGCCCTGCAAGTCCCCGCCCCAGGCCAGCTTCCCGCAGACGCTCTAGTATGTGCGCAATATTGATGCAGATATGGAAGCTTCAGAGCTGGAAACCCAAAAAGCGCCCTCATCTCTCTTGTTTTTGAGTCTTTGTCATGTCCAACTCTTTGTGACCCCAGGGACTGCAGCACGCCAGGCTTCCCTGTCCTGCACTTTCTCCTGTAGCTTGCTCAAACTCATGTTCATTGAATCGATGATGCCATCCAACCATCTCATCCTCTGTCATCCCATTCTCCTCCTGCCTTCAATCTTTCCCAGCATCAGGGTCTTTTCAAATGAGTCAGCTCTTCACATCAGGTGGCCAAAGGATTGGGGTTTCAGCTTCAGCACTGTCTCTTATACACATCTGAGGGGGTGTCCCCTCGCAGGAAGGCTCTGTCCCCAGGGAGGTATGGACTGACGTCTTGTGACACAAGAGTCTGTGCTTTGGGGTAAGAGTGACAGCCTCAGTTCACATCAGGTGGCCAAAGGATTGGGGTTTCAGCTTCAGCATCAGTCCTTAAAAATGAATATACAGGACTGATTTCCTTTCGGATTAACTGGTTTGATCTTCTTGCTGTCCAAGGGACTCTCAAGAGTCTTCTCCAGCACCACAGTTTGAAAGCATCAGTTCTTCAGTGCTCAGCCATTTTTACGGTCCAACTCTCACATCCATTCACGACTACTGGAAAAACCACAGCTTTGACTACATGGACCTCTTTCTAGGGCACAGGAAATAGGAGGAGGAGCTGAGATGACCAAGGAGGCGCTGTGAATCTTGCTAGACTCTTCTCCCCCAGGTGCGGGCCATACATGAAAACCAGGCTTGTCTCCCCCAGGTGTGGGTCTCAATGACCAGACGGTGCCGAGAGGGTGACCTTGGGGTCAGAAACAGGCCAGGATAGTGAGCCAACTTGCAGCTGGGACTGTGGGCCTTAGACTGGTCTCTCTGCCTGGAGGTGGTGACTCATGTCTGGACCTGTGAGCGCTGGTACAGGCGGGAGCCTGTCTGGGGTGACCTGTTTCCTAGGTAACGACGTTGGTCTCGGGTTGGATCATTCACTCATATATTTATTTTTAATTTATTTTTTAATTGGAGGAAAATTGCTTTACAGTGCTGTGTTGGTTCCTGCTGGACAACAATGTGAATCAGCCATAATTATACATATAGCCCCTCCGTCTGGAGCCTCCCTCCCCTCCCTCCATCCCACCCTCTAGGCCATCACTGAGGGCTCCCCGTGTTGTACAGCAGCTCCTCACTGGTTGAGTATTTCACACCTGGTAGTGTACATGTTAATGCCACTTTCTCCATCTGTCCCACTCTTTTCTTTCCCCACTGCGTCCACAAGTCTGTTGTCTACATCTGTGTCCCCATTCCATTTACTCATTTAGCCAACAATTGCTGAGCCAGAATAGGGGACCCTTTAGCCTGGGGGTGATTGGGGGAGCAGGAGTGAGGGCCGGGGGTCAGGCAAGGAACGAGGTGAAGGGTGAGTGGTCCCGGCCCTCCGGAAGCACGCAGACTGCCTTCTGGGACCGCCCCCTCCCAAAGACACACCCACATCCACCGTCTCCTGACTTGGGGTGTTGCAGACCCCCAGCATGCCCCTCAGGGAGGCCTCTGGCTGGCTGAGCAGGGCCATGCTTGGGGAGGGGAGTCAGGGGCACACACTGCAGTACAGGGGGGTGCTGAGGGGCTGCACTTGGGGCAGCCTCTCCCCAGGTCCATGTGGTTGGTCCTGGTCCCTCTAAGGTCCCACCCCTTAGCCTCTCACCACCCGATCCGAACCTGCAGGGAATGTGAGATGTCCATGTGGGGCCATTGGAGGCCTGGCAGCAGGTGTCGCTGTGGCAAAGACCTGAGTGTCCCTGGGGGAGGGAAATGGGCAACAGCAGCACCACTGAACCAAACCCCTGGCAGACTGAGGATGGCTGTTATAGGACAGTCTTTCTACAGATGCAGCCATCAAGTTGCTCTGCTTTTCACACATGGTAGTGAGTACCCTGTCTCTAGAAGCATGCAAGAGGAAGCTGCATAACCACCAGTCAGGCAGGTTGCAGAGGAAATGACCCCACTGGGTAGGGGTTGGGCTGAGGTCACTCCCTCATTGAGCAACGTGGTGTTGAAAGCCAGGCGGTGTTCGTGGCGACACGTGACAGTAACTCCTGGGGTGAGCGCTCCATCCCGACGGTGTCACTCACTCTGACTCAGCGGAGTCAGTCCTGCCGCCTTTCCTTGGTGCTGCTTTTCTGGTTGCTGCTTGTGTTTTGACGACCAAGCCTAGAGCCCTGGGTGACTACCACCCATCATTGCATCAGACTCCAGCCTTGGCTTCTGACATCTCCGCAGCAAGAGGGAGACGAGGCCAGGAGCCCTGACTGTGCAGACACACCCGAGATCCCAGGGGGGACACAGCAACTTCCGGTTCATGTGTTACCCCGTCACCGTTGTCAGAGTCGTCAATCACTGGGCTCCAGATACAGCACAGGGCTTTGTGGGCCCAAACATCTCATCACAGGGATATCGCAGCGCTTGGGGTCAGGGGGATTATCCCAGGGAGGGGTTATCCAAGGGGTGGGGGTCAATCTCTCAGGCAAATGAATGTTCTTGATGACTCAAATTTAACCTCTTTAACAGGTAACAAAAAAGACCTACACTTGGTCCTATTTATTTAAAAAAATGAATTATTCCCTAATTGACACACATTTGTCAAGAGGCATATTAGCAATGCAGACAAGCAAAACCAATACACTGTCCACAAATTCCCTTAAACAGCACCACCCAGAAACTCCGTGGGCTTTTCTGGGTATTGGTTTGGGTATGAGTGTGAGCACGTGTGTTACTGTAGTAATAAAATCACACTGTAAAACCCAACCATGAGGTGCTTTTTCATATATGATACCTTGTGAAGGTCCTTCTATGTTAATATGTGTACTTCATTCATCTTAAAGCCACCCAGCACCCCACGAACACAGGTGTAGAGTTTTCGAAGTTGTGACTACTTTAAAAGAAATCTGTCTGAAACGAGTCAGAGCACATGCCCTCCTGCTTCTGATTTCCCAATCAGAGTGGGAACAGGACACACGCTGAACTCTGGCGCCCGGGGTTCACTGTTGTTCAATGAACCCCACGTGCAGTTTCCGTAAGGAGGGGTTAGGTGGAGAGAAGAGCTCCAGGTGCGCAATTGGACAGCCCTGGGCATGTTGTAGAGAATATTCTGGATTTTATCCTGGGGAAGGCTTCCCCACAGGGCTCCCTGCCCCACATAGCCTCCGGCTGCGCCCAAGATTTCTTTTCTCCTCCCTGAGTCAGGGAAGCACATTGTAACAGGGGCCAGGGACTTTCCTTGCCGTCTCAGTCCTGGCCAGTCTTCAGCTTGGAGATCGGAAGAATTTTATCCAGAGTTAGAATGGATCATGACAAACTTTATAAGTGGAATCTAAAAAGAAATCCTACCAATGAACTTATAAACTAGAAATAGACTCACAGACTTAGAGAGCAAACCTATGGATGCCAGGGAGAAGGATAGGGGGAAGGGATAGTTAAAGAGTTTGGGATGGACATGTACACACTGCTATATCTAAAATGGATAAGCAACAAGGGCATACTGTGTAGCACAGGAAACTCTGCTCAATGTTATGTGACAGCCTGGATGGGAGGGGAGTCTGGGGGAGAATGGATACTTGTATATGTATGGCTGAATCCCTTTGCTGTCCACCTGAAACTATCACAGCATTATTAATCGGCTATATCCCAATATAAAACAATAAAGTTTAATAAAAAAAAAAAAGAATGGATCACAAAAGGGATGTCTGTCCTGTTGTTGAATGAGCCCCGGGACCGACCCCACCTGGTTATTATGTACAGGGCCTTTGGGCTTATCACAGGCATGGTGACTCCAGGACTTGGTCCTTCCCTACCGGGTCACTTAAACTCCGCAGGACTGGCCACACCAGCGATTGTCCTTTGAAGAGGAGAGAATCAGTGGGACAGGAGAAACGGACTCTCAGAATTGCACCTGACATGGAGCCGGCATCCATGTCCCCTGGAGTGACCCTCAGGAGATTCCAGGGCCCAACCTGACTCCTCTGCTTGGAACGAGTTGAAGAGGGAGCCTCATTGACATGCTCGTAAAGCAGCACCCCAGTGCTCACAGGAGGAAAAGCTCACAGCTCCACTCTGGCAATGCTGCTTCTCCCGAACCGTGGACCAGGAAGCACTTTGATCCTTGACTATTTGCCGGATGCCTGGTCAGGGGTGACGGGGGAAATGGGAGGGAGAAGATTGATGAGAATGGATGTTTATCTCCCTGCGTGTGTGCGCGCACGCACGTGTGTGTGTGTGCAGTTGTGTCCAATTCTTTGTGATCCCATGGACTGTAGCCCACCAGGCTCCTCTGTCCATGCAATTTTCCAAGCAAGAATACTGGAGTGGGTTGCAATCTGCCCATAATTCACACAAAATTCTTTCTTTGTGTTTCTCTTTGGCCTTTGTGATTCCACCTGATACATGTGTCTCCTTGCTTTTCTTTCCAGAATGTTCTGTCCTACCCATGTTCTCACAGCCTCTGGCCAAGCCCCAGCCCAGGCCCTGACCCTCAGTGGCTGTCCGTCCCCTGAGACCTGCTCTGTCCCCAAGCCAGGAAGGAGACAGTGGAGAAGAGACAGGAAAAACAGTGATAATGCCGGGGTTGGGGTTGGGGGTCGGTGTGTGCCCTTAAACTGATGGCTTGATTAGCTGGAGCAGATGTTCCCTGGGTCTTGAGAGGAAGATTTTGTGAATTTGTGTGGTCTGCAAGTTCATGCTGATTACTTTGGGTTGATTTTGGCTCTGCTGGTAGGCGACTTGGCTCTAATAAGGCAAGCTCGAGCTCAGACTTCTGGCTTCTGAGAAGTGAAAGAGCCATTGCAAGCAACCTGATCATCCAGGATAAAGGGCCAGTTTGAGAAGGATCTATTACTTCTTTGAGGTCTTGGAAGAGTGCGTTTCTTTGTCCAGTGACGTTTATCACACATCTGTGGAACGCTGGGTGGTTGTGGACACAGCAGTAGGTGGTCATGGATTGGAGAGAGGGACTGGCTGGCTCATCGTGGTCATCCTGAGTCCTTTTCCAGGGAATTACAGACATGACTCAAAATGGTTCAAATGAAAGACAACCAACTTATATCTGCCATTAATA
>SJYT01065284.1:0-68754 GCA_006410635.1 Cephalophus harveyi | reverse complement strand
TGTGGACACAGCAGTAGGTGGTCATGGATTGGAGAGAGGGACTGGCTGGCTCATCGTGGTCATCCTGAGTCCTTTTCCAGGGAATTACAGACATGACTCAAAATGGTTCAAATGAAAGACAACCAACTTATATCTGCCATTAATACGTAACAGACTAGATAAAACAATAGTTCTTCATTACTCATTAAAAATCTGGTTTTCATAAGTCCAGTTTTCATTTAGATCAAACTTTCCCATCTCTGTAAAAGCATTTTTAATGGAGACTTTTTCTTGTGAACAAATTGTGCGTTTCTGTTTTCTTAAACAAGGTGTTCTCACTTGGATTTTAATTTAACTTGACTTTCTTTTTTTATTGTGCTTTTGCTCTCATGCATGCACGCTTAGTCGTGTCTGACTCTTTGCGACCCCGTGGACTGTAGCCCACCAGGGTCCTCTGTCCATGAGATTTTTTTTTTTCTGGCAAGAATCCTGGAGTGGGCTGCCATTTTCTGCTCCAGGGGATCTTTCCGACTCAGGGATTGAATCCACATCTCCTGCATCTCATGCATTGGCAGGCACCTTCTTTTCTGCTGAGCCACCAGGGAAGCCCTTATGTGGTGCAGCGTCAGGTCAAATGGACCATAGAGCTCCCCCCTGCACCCCCATGATGCTGGCAGAAGAGGATCCTACACTGTCTCTGCCCGTCTGCTGGTGCCCCTGGCTCTTGAGCACATAGGTAGCACATGAGCTCTCCCGGCCAGCTCTTTCCCACCTGCCATACCCTCGACCCTGACCCTGTCACCTCCTGCATGTCTACTACAGGAGTCTCCTTAAGGCCTTCTTGGCCCCCAATATCTTCCGAGGATCAGGGGGCACCCCTGGATGTTGGGAGAGATGTGGGTTGTCTGTGTCACATTTTTCCATCCTAAGCCCTGCTGTCAGGTCAGGCCTCCCCCTGGGTGCTGGTCTGCTCCCTGGCTCTGCTGAGAGGGTGTTTGGAGCCCCTCCGGAGCAGTATCTAGGTCTTAGTGTGAGTGACAGAGGGTGGCAGCAGTGGTGGGGCAATGGGATTTCAGCCCGGGAGGGGATTTCCATGGAGCCTGAATGAGGCTCGGGTGGGAGCTGGCTCTCTCACCTGGAGAACGTGTGTTTCCCAAACTTCTCCAGCCAAGGAACTTTTTGTATCCCCCAGAACACTGCAAAGGACTTTGCTCTATGGAGCAGACTTTGACCAAGCCCGTTTTGAAGAAAAGTTATACGGTGGACACATTGCTTTGCTTCAGGAGCATTTGGAGTTTGGGTGTGAGGCTGGTGCCCCCTGGGCTGGCCCGGTTCCCCACCTACAAAATGCCATGAGCTTGTGGTGTCCTGTTCCTGGAAAGATCCCTTTCGTCTGGACTCTTGTGTCCCTCCTTCCTAAGAAGCATGCATGCGCACGCTCTCAACCCTGGTTGACAGCTGGTGTCCCCACACACTGGAGGAACCCTCTTGATTGATGCCAAGTCTTCTAAGGTTTTTCCTGATCGCTTAGCAGAGATGATGCCTTTTCCTGCTTCGGAATTTTGCTGTATGAAAATCAGGACTGTTATGTTTAGGAAAAGAGCTTCCCGATCAAATGATAAATAAATACTGAAATAAAGAATTCAGGCAAAGTGGGTAAGTACACCCAGAAGAAGGAGATATTAGACATCTGACCATCCAGAAGGGCATCACTTTTTAAGGAGACAGAAATTCGGGGCTCATAATTCCTGCCACGGAGGCACAAGGGACCCCATTCCTTCACAGAGGCCAGGTTTTCTTGGCTTATTCTACTACCAGAAACCGGTGAAAGTTAGCACCATATGCGGTGTTGAGCTGGTGTGGACTTTGTCTCTTACTGATGGGCTGTAGTGGAGGAAGTATGTGTTTTGGAAGAAAGGAGAAAAGCCTGGCATTTGCTTGTCCAGCAAATATTTACAGGTCTGTCTGCTAAGGGTCAGGATGACCTTGGGAGTCTCGTTGTCATGTTCCTGCAAAGGCCTTCCGAGGACCTTCCTCCGCCCGAGCTGGCGGGCTGCCCTGGTTGGGCTGGACCCTGCGCCGGCTGGTTTGGAGTCTGGCCAGTAGTGCTGCTCTGGTCTGTTCCCTGGATGGGCGTCTGCTGACCTAAGGCCCATTCCCAAGTGTCTTCTCGTGCCTGGCCCACGCTCTGTGACCATCTCCTGCTTAGGAAGCCCGGTATCTCATAAGACTCAATTTGAAGAGGCTGGAACTTAGTTCTTTCAGCAAGCTTTGCTCCTTACTCTAAGAAGTCAAGCCTGCTCTGTCGCCTCTGGACACCTACAGCACACATGCCACCTCCTCAGGCCTCCCCAACCATCCTGCCCAAAACATCAGTGGCCAGTCCTCTGGAGCCCTCTGCCTTTTCGTATTTTTGTTCACAGTGCTTGCCCACCCGATCTCACACCCACGTCTAGCGACACGTTGGTTGTCCCACGGGAAGGTGAGCCCAAGGCAGGCAGTGGCCCATGCTGCTCATCGCTGGGTGCACAGTGTGTCACAGTGGGTGCTGATCAATGCACCGGGGCGGCCGGTGCAGGCATGGATGCTACGTTCCACATGGACTCACCCTGGCTGTGAGGCAGGGGTGAGGGACTCTCGGGAAGGAGGATTTGGGGTAGCTGAGGCCATGTGAGTGCTTTCTACTAGGGTCCAGTGTCAAGGATCCAAAAGGGGCTATAGGAAGCAGGGGACAGGGTCGGGGTGGGGGTGCCTGCCCTTGGAGCACGGCAAGGGCAGAGGAGCTGCCGTCCCCAACCTGGTCATCTGCCTCCTGGTCCCTGGGAACCCTTCATCCTCAGTGTCCCCTGGAAGCAGAGTGTCCCCGCCCCGCACCTGCTGCTGCCCTTTGGCCTTCAGTCTCTTACTCAAATGTCTGTTCTCAAAACACTGTGAGCCCTGGATACAGGGCACGCCCCACTGTCTTTGTCACCCCTGTGCCCAGGACGCAGATATTCAGCATGTATCCACAGGCTTGAGCTGACCCTGGACCAGGGCTGCTGTCCGATGGAGGGAAGGGGAATGGCTTGCCGGGACCGTCTTCCAGCAAGCATTTGCAGTCTGGGCCTCTGTAACAGAAGGGCAGGGCCCTCGTTTAGTGCAGTGTTCCCAAATTCCTCCCCTCTGCCGGCCACAGGGCAACATGGTGATGAAGCTCCCTTAGGATGACTCAGAGCCGCCAAGCTGGGGGCCGGGGGGTCAGGGAATTCAGTGGACGGGGCACCCGGGGTGTCTGGTCCCCACAAGATGACGCTCAGCTCGGGTGGACTCAGAATTCCTGAGATCGCCTCACTGGGGAGAAGACCGGACCAGCGCTGTTTCCTGGAATATCTGATACTGAGGACCCCTCCCAGCTAATAACATGAGGTCATTTGGTTTATGCCATAATGGCTCATGCCTCCCAGTTTTACATTTTTTAAAAGTACATTTTGGGGTTTTCCTTTCAAATAAGCAACCTGTGGGTTCCTGGTTATAAGTCAAACATTTCTGAAATCACTGTGCTGAATCCTGGGGTTTGAAAGAAATCTTCAAAAGCTAAGAGCATCAGTTCATATTTAAATTTGAAGTAAAACTCAGAAGAGTTAAAAAATAATAACACAATCAATAAAAGTTGGGTTAGGAAGGGATGTGAAAGTGGTTCTGCAAGTGGACAGTTAAATCTCATCCTGCCCCTCACAGAGCAACACAGCCAGAACCAACAAGATGAACCGGAAACAAAATCCACAATTTTAGAACAATCAGAAGCAACGCATGCACCCAAAGCAAAGAAAGCACAAAATACAAACTGTGGAGAGAGAGGGAGAGAAAGGAAGAACCCACAAAGAACCTGTGAGGGCAGAGCTAAGAACAAGTGGCTGTAAAATTCTATTGGGCTGAATGAAAGTTTTTTAAATGTAAAACACCAACCCCCTAAGAATTAAACCATGAAATTGCTAGAAGAAAATGTGGGAGAGTTATAAAAATAAGTAGCTTTGGAGTGAAGGAGAGAAACATGGTTAAGGCTCAGGGGGCCATGAAAGAATTCTACGCAAACTATGTACAGAAATCATATTCTAAAAAAAAAATGATTACAATTCAAAAAGAATAACCAAATGTGACTGACATTTGCATCACATGTCAAATTTAAAGGGGACCTCTGTGATGGTCCAGTGGCTAGCACTCTGCATTCCCAATGTGGGGGGCCCAAATTTAATTCCCTGGTGAGGGAACTAGATCCCACATACCACAACTAAAGAGAAAGATCCCACATGTTAAGACCCGGAACAGTCAAATAAATAAATACTTTAAAACAGATTTAAAGGGGATAGTTTCTTCACTTCATATTTCACCATGACACATGGGTGATGAAAAGACTGACCCTCCCAGGGCTGATGGACAGAGCAGATAGAGGCAGAGGACTAATGGCCTCCTACACACAGAAGAAGACGGGAACTGTGCTGAGATGAGGAGGTCGTGCTTCACGTTGTAGGTCAGGACCTACGAGAAGGCTTCATCCCCAGGGGACACAGCTGAGCTGGCAGTGCGGGCATCACAACTTTCATGTCGGGCAACTGGCAGCATCCGTCAGGACAGAAAGCGCTCACTGCGCTTGCGGGGCAGGTGCGCCTGTTGGGATCTTTCTTGTTTTGTCCTCACGTGCACAAGCTTCCTACACAGCTCAGTCAGGAAAGCGTCTGCGCGCAATGCAGGAGACCTGGGTTCAGTTACTGGGTTGGGAAGATCCCCTGGAGAAGGGAAAGGCTACGCACTCCAGAATTCTTGCCTGGAGAATCTCATGGACAGAGGAGCTTGGCGGACTACAGTGCATGGGGTCACAAGAGTCAGACATGACTTATCACTATCTTTCTTTTCTTTTTCTTTTTCCCAATATGTACAAGGGTTTGCGTGTCTACAACAGCCAGTATAATGACATATGGATCAGCCAGGACACAGCCCACCGAGCTTGAAAATCAGGAGACAGAAAAGCCGGGGGAGAGGTGTGTATCCTACACCAGCCTCCGCATAAAAGCCACAGAGGATATTCCTGGTGCTCCTACCTGTGTGCACAGGAGACCAGACCACTGTGGCTGCCGAGTTCTGAAACACCACCTAACACCCTTGTTACAAGAACCCTTCGCTGGGCACGAGTAGCACCCCTCAATGGTCTTATTTTCTAACTCACTCCTGGCTGTTGTGCTGATCATACCTCAAACGTGTGTCTTGGCTTCTGGTTTATATGATAAGGTCAAGCAGAGAGAGGATATGGTGTATGTGTTAGATGCTCAGTGGTGTCCAGTTCTTTGCAACCCTGTGGACTGTAGCCCACCAGGCTTCTCTGTCCTTGAAATTCTCCTGGCAAGAATACTGGAGAGGGTTGCCATTTCCTTCTCCAGGGGATCTTCCTGGTCCCGGGATCAAACCTGGGTCTCCTGTACTGGAGACGGATTCTTCACCATCTGAGCCACCATTGTGCCCGTATTTTTGTCACCTGCAGGCCCACCTGGCTGCCCATGGCTGCTCTGGGGCTCTGAGTGTCCTCTCCTCTTGACCTGACTCCACGTGACTGGGGATCCTCAGATGGCTTTGGGAACTGACAGCATTGTAGCCGTCAGGCCAGCGGACTTGCCAGGAGACGTAAAAAGGACATCTTCATCCATGTCCCCCTAGCAGCCCAGTTCTCCCTTTTCACCTGGGGGCGACTCTGGGCTTCAGCCTCAGCTGGGTGTCCTGAAAAGCCTGAGAGGCTCAGAAACTAGACAGTTCGTTTGGAGACTCAGGTGAGCCAGGTGAGGCTGCTGTGGCCACACACCTGGAAGCCCTCAGCAGATGGGTGGAAATGCGGGAAATATACCTAGTGTGAGTTTTGCAAAGTTGCTCTGATATTTTTAGCATTGATTTTGCAAAGTTGCATGCCTGGATGCCTAAAGGGGTTCTTTTTTTTAAGTGTTATTGTTATTATTGGGTTATATCATAAAAAATGCAAACTGGTCTAATCAGGCTGACTCTGGGTTGGGTGATGACTTTTGGCTAAGAAATATTAGCCTGAGAATCTACATCCGACCTCAGACAGAGACCAGGACACTAGAATGATGATTGGGACCTATAAAGACTGCGACAGAAAGCCAGTTCCCCAGCCTCAACCCCTCCCCAGACCTTCCCACAACTGACTGTCCCTCCGGACTACCCCCTGCATAGGGAACACACAGCCTTAGCCACTGGACCATCAGGGAAATCCCTCAGCCCTTTTAAAGTTGACACGTGACAGAGGGTCCCCACCCCATAGGGGCTCAGCCGCTTACACCTACCCGGCAGCCTCATGAGAAAGGAATCCCTTGCCCAAAGACAGAGCGAGGGCGGGTTCAGACAGGCCTCTCCGTGGCCTTCCTAGGAAACAGAGAATGCGGGAAGGTGTTTACCTGGGCGCTCGTACCCACGTTCAAGGCTTTGGCCCCACACGCCCTTCCTGCCCTGACGGAGGCAGGCCTCCCTCTCATTCATCCTTCATTCTGGGTTCCCTCCTCGAGGGGACATCCCCTCTTTCTCCCACAGACAGAGCCTGGCTCTGGACATGCCCCTCCCACGTGTCACTTCCTAGGAACGCTTGTGGGGCTGGGGGCTGGGCACACCCCTCGGGTCCTCCCCTCGTGTTTCCCCGCTCCCTTGTTCTCTGGGAGATCCGGCCCTTGCCGAGGAGCCTGTCGTGGGGCTGGGAGGCTCCCTCATTCTCCATGATCGCCGTGCTTCCTGGGGGGCCCCTTGACAGCACACCCAGCAAGATGAGGGAGGGGATGGCTCAGTGGCTGGAGTTTGCCTGCTGCCTGTGACTGCAGACAAATCCCGCACTGGTTCTTGTTTGTCTTGTCATCAGTGCAGATGGAGAAGAAAACAGGAAGACCGCCAGGCCGAGGGAAAGGACCACCTCTCTCCCGCAACTCCTGCGGGCCCAGCGGAGGAGGTGAGGCTCCCGTTCCCAGGTCAGGCGCCACCCTCTAGGCCAGGGCTGCAGCTGTTGGAGGGGTGGGGACCAGTCACCAAAGGGGCCGCAGGGAAGCACACCTCCCAGAGTTCACGCCCTTGCGCGGTCCCCGCTGGGAGGAATCCGGGCTGGGTTCTGACTCACTCTGACCCGTGGGGCTTGGCAGCGGTAAGGCCCTGCTGTTCCAGACCTGCCTTTTAAGGGCTGCGTGGAGCCCTTGCTCCTGGGACCCCTGAGCCACCCTCCTGGGGAGGCCACAGGAGAGGCTGTGCAGGGAGGCCTATGGAGAAGGTGGGCCCCAGATCTGGAGAGGGAAAGAGGCCCCCTCCTGGCCACGCCTCTGGGTGCCTCCAGCTCTGCTCACATACTACTGAAACCACGTGGGAGACCCAGAGTGGCCAGGACAGGCGTCCTGAGCACAGCCACTCCGCTGAGCCAGGGAGATGATAAACGGGCCTTGTTCTAAGCCTCCAAGATGTGAGATGTCTGTTAAGGAGCAAGAAACAGAGTCCAGTGGCCGGGTCCTCTCGCCTCTGCTGCCACTGACTGTGTGGCCTTGGCCAGGCCTTAACCTCGTGAAGCCTCAGCTCTCCAGCCTGTAGTTCAGAGGCGACACTGCTCAGCGCAGAGCTCTGCACATCAGGATCAAGGCTGTGGCTCATGTCCGCATAACTGAAGGGCAGAGGACACGCATCCGCAGACTGGCTTTCCCTGAGAAGTCTGAGAGGCTGGCTTTGGAAGCCGAAAGCCAGTCGTCCCTGTTAGAAGGTCTTACCTGGAGCCCAGGGTGCGTGTGTCACCTGGGTGGTCTCCCTCCCTTCTCCTGGGTACAAGGGAGGGTCTCTTGTGTGCAGGGAGGTCACAGGCCTGCAACTGAGAGACATCCTCCCCTGTCTCCCTGAGTCCTCAGAAGGTTCTGGGCCCACAGAGGGCCTGGCCCACGAGGTACAGAGCCTGAGGTCATGTCCTTCCCTTCTCCTGGGTACAAGGGAGGGTCTCTTGTGTGCAGGGAGGTCACAGGCCTGCAACTGAGAGACATCCTCCCCTGTCTCCCTGAGTCCTCAGAAGGTTCTGGGCCCACAGAGGGCCTGGCCCACGAGGTACAGAGCCTGAGGTCATGTCCAACTCACCACTAGCACTGTGAATTTCCTTAGATGACAAGGCTTCTACGTGAATTTTCTTTTCTTTTTTTTTGTATTTATAGCTTTTATTTTCTCAAATTGTGGCAAAGCATACATAACATAAATCTCACCATCTTCTCCACTTTGCAGTGTACAGCTCAGCAGGGCTTAGTGGTGGCGGTTTAGTCACTCAGTCATGTCCAAACATTTGTGACCACCAGCTTCCTCTGTCCATGGGATTTCCCATGCAAGAATACTGGAGTGGGTTGCCATTCCCTTCTGCAGGGGATCTTCCCAACCCAAGCTTCTCACCTGTGTCTCCTGCATTGGCAGGCGAATTCTAGGGCTTAGTACCATCCATTCACATTGTTGAGAAATCCTTGCTGTGTGATTTAATTTTTAATGTTTTGAAAGTGAAAGTCGCTCAGTCGTGTCCGACTCTTTGTGACCCCATGGGCTGTACAGTCCATGGAATTCTCCAGGCCAGAATACTAGAGTGAGTAGCCTTTTCCTTCTCCAGGGGATCTTCCCAATCCAGGGGTTGAACCCAGGTCTTCCGCATTGCAGGCAGATTCTTTACGAACTGAGCTATGAGGGAAAAGTTAATGTTTTGAGGAACTGTTACACGATTTTGTATGATGGCTACACCGTCCAGAATACTAGAGTGAGTAGCCTTTTCCTTCTCCAGGGGATCTTCCCAATCCAGGGGTTGAACCCAGGTCTTCCGCATTGCAGGCAGATTCTTTACGAACTGAGCTATGAGGGAAAAGTTAATGTTTTGAGGAACTGTTACACGATTTTGTATGATGGCTACACCGTTTACATTCCTACCATGATCTACAAGTTTCCATTTTTTCCACATCTTCTCCAGGACTTGTCATAGTCTGCTTTTCTTTCTTTTTTTGTTTGGAATAGTAGCCGTACTCATGGATGTGAGGTTTTGATTCGCCTTTCCCTAATGACTTGTGATGTTGAACATCTTTCTATTGCTCATTGGTCGGGTGTATATTTGCTTTGGAGAGATGCCTGTTCAAGTCCTTGGCCCAATTTTTAATTGGGTTTTATTGTTGTTGACTTGTAGAGGTTCTTTATACATTTTGGATATTAACCCCTTATCAGATATAATGTTTGCNTGATTGATGGATTAACAGACATTAAAAAAAACAAACCTTAGCTGAAATCACAATGCAGACCCTTGGAAAAGGGCTGCACCCTTTTCCATCCGCAAAGATGATTAAAATCGAGAACCGGAAGCTGCAGACGGTGCGCATCCTGGTTCCCGCAGGGCGATGCTCTCCTGTCATTGAAAGTGTCTGGGGGCCTCACGCTGTGTCCTCAGAAGCCTTATCTCCAAGGCAAAGGCAGCAGCTTCTGGGGGTGGAGTAGATCCACCCTCCCTTGTCCAGGCTGTCACCTCCCTGCTTCTCTAAACTCTGCAGCTCCGAGCGGAAGTCCTGAGGGAGGGTTGTGTGGGCGTTGCGGCCTGGGGAGCTCCTACCCAGGGGACTTATCTGCGGCCACGTTTCTGGAGCCAGGCCAGTGACCTTACTCTACCCATGACCTTCCCCACTGACTTTTCAGTTCCAGGAATTGTTGGGAAAATCCCATTGGAGACCTGAGGGTGGCCGGGTTCCTTGGCATTAGTACTTGTGTGCTGAGAGAAGGGCTGTGTGATCTGGAGCCCCACCAGTCTCGGGGCCCACAGGGAGGGGGCTTATATTCTGTCTACTTCTGCTGGTCTTGGTTGCCAGGATGTGGATAGAAGCCTAGGCCCTACAGGGTGGATGGTTCTCACGTTCTTGGTCCCCAACCCTCCAAAAAGAAACCTTTAGAGTGAAGAACTATACACCTCACTGGGAAGCTCCCGATCTTTGATATGAAACCCAGAAAAGAAAAAACAGAGAAGGAGGAAAAGAGGCTCTTGAAAGCCAACACCTTTCACTGCAAAGAACTTGACCTGACACTGCAAAGAACTTGACCCCCATCCCCCTTATTTAGTTATCAGGTCATCACCCCACTTCACAGGTGACGACTGAAGAGCAATGTGGCCCCGTGTCCAGAACTAGCCTCAGACTCCCCAAGGTTCTTGTTCACAAATCATAGAAATTTGAAACAGCGACAGCAGGTCGGTAAGGCAAGCGCAGGCCCTTCTGAACCCAGCCAGTGACTACACAGGTAGCCCACAGGTAACACACCTGGCGTCATCTGGGCTTGTCCCAGCGAGCGGAGAAGGCAGCCTGTGGAGAAGTCCAGCCTCTGAACCGTCTTGTTAGGGGCCCGGGTTTCAGGACAAATGAAACGTCTTTCCTTCTGTCCTGCCTTGGTGCCTGGGAGATAGCGTCCTACCATCCTTTATTTGGTTGACAAGTGTTCCCGAAGTTGGGCTGAGGGCAACACAGAGTTAGTCTTTGTACGTGAGGGCCCACTTGGCTCTGCTCCAAGAGGCCAGCCAGCTGGCTCTGTGTCTCCTTGCAGAGGACCAGGAGTGGCTTCACCCACCTGCTTGGAGTCACCATCCCAGCTTTACTCCTCCACCCCAGGCCACCCTCGTGGCTCAGATGGTAAACAGTCCACCTGCAATGCAGGAGATCCGGGTTTGATCCCTGAGGTGGGAAGATCCTCTGGAGAAGGGAAGGGCTGCCCACTCCAGTATTCATCCCATGGACAGAGGAGCCTGGACAGCTACAGTCCATGGGGTTGTAAAGAATCAGATATGACTGAGTGACTAACACTTTGACTTCACTTGCTCACTTTTCCCCATCCCCCATTCTCCTCCTGTGGATGGGGTCCAGTGGGGTCTGGATGTAGAGCACAGTTACTGCTTCCTGAGGCCTCAGAGCTGTGGCTCACACATGCTTTGAAAGAAGCATTTTTTTTTTTTCTTTTGGTCCTGATCCTCTTGAAAATTGGAGTTTTTGCTGACAATTAAGGTGTGTATGTGTGCTGCTGCTGCTGCTGCTGCTGCTAAGTCGCTTCAGTCGTGTCTGACTCTGTGCGACCCCATAGACAGCAGCCCAGCAGGCTCCCCAGTCCCTGGGATTCTCCAGGCAGGAACACTGGAGTGGGTTGCCATTTCCTTCTCCAATGCATGAAAGTGAAAAGTGAAAGTGAAGTTGCTCAGTCGTGTCTGACTTTTTGCGACCCCGTGAACTGTAGCCTACCTGGCTCCTCCATCCATGGGATTCTCCTGGCAAGAATACTGGAGGGGGTTGCCATTTCCTTCTCCAGGGGGTCTTCCTGACCCAGGGATTGAACCTGGGTCTCCCCCATTGCAGGCAGAGGCTTTACCCTCTGAGACACCAGGAAGCCCCTGTCCCCGAGGCAAGGTGCAAATGGGGCAGAAACTCTGGCTTGGGGCCCCAGCCCTAGGTCTGACCTTGCCGGGAGAGCTGCTCTGAAGACCCCAGGCTCCTTCCCACCCCTGGGAAGTGAGTGGGGCCTTAGTCCCTGAGGACCACAGGGATGGAAAACGTCTTAGTCGCATGTCCCAGGTACAGAGCACACATCGTCCACGAGCTCAGTGAGCATTCCCTGGGACCCACTTTCCCAGCAGAGTAAACCCCTGCTGAGGCTGGTTGGAGGCATGGACTTGTTTCTCTTGGGTGTGGGGAGAAAGATAAGAACCAGGAAATTAAAGACTGCATGATCCGCACAACCAGAAAGCAAACAATTCGTGATGACAGTACAATGACAAGAAGAGGGACTTACCAGATAAAGGGACAGGACAGGGCTGACAGCTCCTGCTGCTGGCTCACAGGGGCAGCAGGTCACTGGAAGTTCTTTGGCATTCTTAGAAGGCCTGACTGAGTGTTGGCATGTTTCCAGCTTGTGGTCAGATGATCAGAAGGTTCTTGAGGTTTAAGGTCAGTTTGACCTCCATACCAAGCCAGCCTGACTNGCTGCTGGCTCACAGGGGCAGCAGGTCACTGGAAGTTCTTTGGCATTCTTAGAAGGCCTGACTGAGTGTTGGCATGTTTCCAGCTTGTGGTCAGATGATCAGAAGGTTCTTGAGGTTTAAGGTCAGTTTGACCTCCATACCAAGCCAGCCTGACTAACACTGCAGTGGCCACTGCCCGAACATGCAGAAGCGGGGCTGGTGTGGCTGGCTCTTTTGGTGACAGCAGAAATAAACATAAGTTCATGGAAAGATAGAAAACTGGACTCTTCTCCGGTGCACCTTCAGAATACCTAGTAGAGGGAGATGTCTCTCTCATCCCCGCCCGGCTCAATAGCACAGACATGAGTGTGGATGCTGGCTTCTCCACACGTCTCAAGATGCCAGGTGTCTCGGTTAAGACACGGCGGTCAGACCTTGCAGACGGCTCCAATCACCCACCCTGAGCCCTTTACAGGTCACGCAGGGTACTCGAGGTGTGATGTGTGAAGCCCAGGGTTCCCCAAACCAGCACCCTGGTCCTGTAGGATAGTCATAAATCTTACTTTAAAAAAAAAAGGCTGAGCGGTTCACTGACTTTGAAAAACATGGCTATTGCTGCTGCTGCTGCTGCTTAGTTGCTTCAGTTGTGTCTGACTCTGGGCGACACTATGGACTGCAGCCCGCCAGGCTCCTCTGTCCATGGGATTCTCTAGGCAAGAATACTGGAGTGGGTTGCCATGCCCTCCTCCAGTAGATCTTCCAGATCCAGGGATCCAACCCAGGTCTCCTACACTGCAGGCAGACTCTACCCCTGAGCCACCGGGGAAGCCCACTACTTTAAACAAAAGCAGTTTTATCATTTAGGAGTTGTTGGTGCCTTTAACATGTTTGATCAGGGCTGAGTATGCAGCTAGATTCAGACTTATTTGACAAAACACCGAGACTGTCCTGCTTAATAAATGAAAAAAATCTGCAAACTTGTAAAAAATACGTGGCCTGGGACCAAGGCTTGCCAAATAATGATGGAAAAGCTGGAACAGGGTTGTTTTAGGCTGAGTTGTCCTTAGCGGCACACGTGGGTGTGATTTATGCTGTGGCATTTGGATCCTCATCAGGGAAGTGGAGTGACAGGAAATCTGTTAGGATTTATGTCTCTTGGCCTCTCAGACATCTCTGCATCCTGTTCAGAAAGCTCAAGCAGGTCTATGCTTTCCCTCGCCTGTGACGAGAGAAGCCTGGAGCTCGGGGCCACTTGAAGAGCTCCCTGGGCTCCATGCTGTTCTGTGGTTTCACAGGAAGCCCAAATCCCCAGGCAAGCAGAAGGAGCTTTACGCTTCACAAGCCTCGTGAACATTGGGCAGGTTTGCTTTCCTGCTTCTTTTCTCTTAGGCTGATGATCACATTCATCTCAGCCCTGTGTGTGAGCCGGAGATTCGTCCTCCAGAGACTGGCTGGATATGACCTCTACGGCCACCTCCATCCGTAGGTCCAGGATGGGCTACATCACAGTGAACCTGTGCCTCAGGTTAGAATCCCATATGCTGCCCCTGAGATAAGTTTGGGAGACAAGCTTGGGGAGTATCAGGTGGGAAGTGAGGGGCTGAACTGGGGGTGAGGAAGCTGGACCATGTGCTTTAGCAAGCAGAGCTCTGCTGGGTTCTTGGTCCTACTGGGCCACCATGCCACCACGTGGCAAGGTTGGGTGACTCTGACAAGGTTGGATGACTCTCACAAGATTGGGTGACTCTGACTCTCACTTCCCACTGGCTTGGGCAACCCCCAAGGATGTCAGCTCCTGACTCTTCCAAGAGAAGGGAAGCCTCGGGGATGCAGACATTAGCTCTGGAGAGCTGGAGTTGTTGGAACAAGGACCCAGGGTCTGTTCCTGGCCCTGAGGACACTTGTCTCCATCACTTTTAGGTCAGGACTTCCTGGTCACTCCAACTTTATGAAGCCCTTCTGTCTACACAGCAATTTCAGCCTCACCTGAATCACTTGAGTGCTGGAGTTGTTGGAACAAGGACCCAGGGTCTGTTCCTGGCCCTGAGGACACTTGTCTCCATCACTTTTAGGTCAGGACTTCCTGGTCACTCCAACTTTATGAAGCCCTTCTGTCTACACATCAATTTCAGCCTCACTTGAATCACTTGAGTATCTTGGACATTTGAGAACATGTAATAGAATTGTGCTTTCTTCTCGGAGAACATGTGGTAGAATTGCGCTTTCTTCTCGATACTCTCAGTTGTGATGTTCAAGCTGCCACATTTCCTGAGCTTGTGGCTGCCAGCTCTGGACTCCAGGAATGCCTGCCTCTGCTTTGGGAAATCCAGGAGGTGCCAGTCATGCTGGGGTCACACTCTGGAGAGCAAGAAGCTGGCTCTTCTTTTTCCTAGCTATAAAATAAGACAAAAACTAAACTATATGAAGTTTTCATGTGTGGATGGATAGCAGTACCTAGTTGTAATTTGTGCATCCAGGTCTTTGTCTCATGTGGGCTGTGTGGGGTCCTGGCCACGCAGGTAGAGGAGTCAGAGGCTCTCTGTGACCTGAGGTTGTGGAGAGAAGGTTGTGAGTCCTATTACTGATAAACTCAGCAGGTCCCTGAACCTGACCCTTGCTGGTCCCAAATCTGACTCTGATTGACCTTGTAGGTTCAAACACCAGACACTTTCTGCAGCCTGGGGCTCGGGGCATGACTAGGGAGGTACCGGGACACCTTCCGCTTGTCCAGGCCAGCATATCCCAAATGGGAGGGTTTGCTGAGGCCCGCTGGGCTCCTGCCGATGGTTGTGCCTCCCCTGAAGATGGCTGTGTCTCTTCTGGGTCGAACCTGTAGAGCCCGTGAATGTACTTTACAGATGTTATCAGGGTGAGATGAGATTATTAGGGTGAACCATCATCCAGGATGACTGGTCTCCTTGCAAGAAGAGGATGGAGGAGCAGGGAGACACCAGTGAGTGACCACAGAGAAAGGGGTGATGTGGCCCGCTGACTGGTCTCCTTATAAGAAGTGGGTAGAGGAACAGGGAAAATCCAGCAAGTGACCACAGAGATGAAAGTGATGCGGCCAGAAGCCGGGGACACGCAAGGCTGTGAGAAGTTGGGGGAGGTAAGGAAGATCCTTCCTTGGAGGCCTTCAGGGGGCACGGTCCTGTCAACTCCTTGATTCAAGACTTCCAGCCTGAGGACCTGTGACAGAATTTCTGTTATTATAGGTCCCCCAGTTTGTGTGCTGAGATACAGGTGCCCCATGAAAATAACACAAGGGGTGGGGTGTGAAGAATCAGCGTTACTAACAGGCGCCTGGTGACGCGGACGCTCCAGGTCTGAATCTTGCCTTGACCGTCCCTGGGCCAGGTCAGCCCTGCCCACCGCACACGTGCACATGGAGAAACCATCTTCTGGGCGGGCCTCCAACGCTTCCCGGCAGGTGCCACCTCCCAGTTTCCCCAGACCCTGCCTCCCTTTCCTCCCCCAGGGCCCCACCCTTCTGTGCAAATGCACACCCTCCTCTGCCTGCACCCCGGGACCCAGGACGCTCCAGCTCAGCTTTTACACCCAATCCTGCCCTCGAGCCCTGGGAGCAGGCAGCATCTGGGGGCCCCACTCACCGAGGAGGTCGCAGTCCCTGCTGCCGAGCATGCCAGGCGCTGCTCACACTGCCCGTAGCGACGCTCTGCACGTCTGTCTCTGCTCTGCCTGGAACCCCACTGGAGCCCATTCACCTGATCAGCCCCGTGCAAACACGTCTGTTTCTGGATGTGAAAGGAGGACCAATAAGAGGCTCTGTGTCCAGAGGTGTCCAGCTGTGTGCTGATGCCTTTCGCTGAGTAAGTTCCTCCACATTGTGAAGGGAAGAGCAGAGATGGCAGTGGTTTAGCTCATAAAACTCCACTTTCCCACATCCAATGGCCTCAGAAAAGGATGCAGTTTTGAGACAGCAGGTGGCTGGCATCTGCCCTGGCCACTTTCTAACTGTTCTATAAAGGGAAAACCCAGCTTCCCCTGCAGGCCTGGGGCCAGGAGTGGGGACTGCTCCCTCCCTGGTGGGGTGTGCGTCCCAAGCCCAGGGGCGTCACAGCAGAGCCATGGGTGTGTGGCTTCTCCAGGCTTTTGCTGTTCATTCTCTTAGTCAAGTCTAGCTCTTTGCGACCTCATGGACTGCAGCACACCAGGCTTCCTTGTCCTTCACTCTCTCCAGTAGCTTGCTCACTCATGTTCATTAAGTCTGTGATGCCATCCAACTGTCTCATCCTCTGTCATCCCCTCTCCTCCCGCCTTCAATCTTTCCTAGCATCAGGGTCTTTTCCAAGGAGTCAGTTCTTTGCATCAGGTGGCCAAAGTCTTGAAGTTTCAGCTTCAGCATCAGTCCTTCCAATGAATATTCAGGGTCGATTTCCTTTAGGATGGACTGGTTGGTTCTCCTTGCAGTCCAAGGGACTCTCAGAGTCTTCTGCAGCACCACAGTTCAAAAGCATCAATTCTTCAGCTCCCTGCCTTCTTTATGGTCCAACATTCACATCTGTACATAGCAGACTTCAGGGAAATAAGCAAAGAAGAGTTCAAGGTCAGTTGTCTTGGGTAGCCTGTTTGCTCCCAAGCCTGAAGCCCTATAGTGATGCCATGTGTGGTCGCAGAGGTGGCGCAGGGAGAGGGTGGAGGTGGAAGGCAGGGGAAATGGTACTTTCAACCTCGGAGCCACCCTTGGACTCCAGACCCAAGCTCGATGCAGAACCAGAACATCGGACTTTACAAGGAAGAGGCCAGGTTAGGCAGGCAGCCCTACCTTGGCCTCGGGGCACCCAGGAGAACCCGCTGAGCTGACTAGAAGCTGGGACATGGGCAGTGTCACCCGAAAGAGCTCTGGGTCAGGAAGCTCCCATGCAAACCTCCAGTTACAAATTCCCATTTTCTTCTCCATTTTAAAAATATCCTGTATAATACTTCTTATAGAAAGTCAGAAGACAGAGAAGTATTCAAGACAAAAATGTCACCCATGTGCCAGTACCCAGAGAGGCTCCCTATGGGCAGAGCAGGAATTTTGCACAGCTTTAGACACAATTGCGTTCCATCAGTGAGACTTTTAAGCCTTGAATGTTAAAAGATGGACATTTCTGTCTCTGAGTATAAACTCTTTGTGAACATGATTTATACACAGCAGGTCATCATATGGTTACAGGAGTTTACTTAACCAGACTCTTTTTGTTGGATCGAGACTTTCTTTCAATAATGGTTCCATGTTCTTAACGCAGAACACTGGTTTTGTTCTACACACAGACATATGCACACATGCAGACACACACAGAGACACACGCATATGCATCCACTCAGACACACATACACATACAAGTGTCTTGGATTTAGTTTGGTTTCTACAGCAAACCAGATGTTTCTCCTTGGTCACTTAATCTTTCTGGATCTGATCCTCTCATTTGGGAGATGAAGGGTCAGAGCAAGTGACCTCAAGTTCCCTCTAGCTGGAGCAAGCCTGGATGTGATGGGTGGGGGCCCTTTCCTTGGTGGACACGTGTCCAAGTGGGCTTTAGAGAGTTTGTGGGTAAGCTCCTCTTTTTAACGATTTTTCATATCACCCCCAGTTTATGTATGTTTGTTTATAAATTACAACTAGGTACTACTGTCCACCCACATGAGAATACTTCGTCACACTTAAGTTTTATCTTATTTTCTAATTAGAAGATAGCACAGCCTCAGGCTTACTCCCCAGCCTGTGACCCTGGCATGGCTGGTGCCTCCAGGATTTCTCAAAGTAGAGATTGTGTTCTTCATGCCCAGATCTGAGGGCCACGCGCTTGGAAAGGCGGTGGTCTGAAAACCACCACTGAGAGCATCCAGAAGAAAAGCTTGATTCTACTGCACATTCTCATGTGGATGTGGGCCTGGTCTGATTTTTCCAAAGCTCCCCTCCCACAGACCTGAGTATTCCCCACGGTGGTGAAAGGGGTTAGAAGCTGGTGCCAGGCCTCCTGGCACAGCATGAAATATTGAAAATCATTTGACAAGGCCTCTTTTCATTCACTTTTTATATTTATTTATTTTGGCTGTGCTGGGTCTTAGTTGTGGCATGCAAGATATTTTTAGCTGTGGCATGTGGGATCCAGTTCCCTGACCAGAGATCAAACCCAGGACCCCTACATTGGGAGCCCAGAGTCTTAGCCAATGGACCACCAGGGAAGTCCCTTCATTCGCTTTTGACCCAGTTTTTTCACAAGGCCCTGAATGGAAGAGGTCTCCAAAGTCCCCCCTCCAAAGTCCCCCGTGTACCTTGCTTTAGACCTGGAAAAGAAATTCACGGTCCAGAAGCTACAAAGTATAGATAGGTGGATGTGGTTTTGGGTTTGTGAGCATGGATTTTAGGAGCCCCAGTGAGCAGCTTCAGGGCTGGGACCCCATGCTCTGGTCCAGGAATATCAGGGTAGGGACTGCGGGTGGGGGGCTTCCTCTCTCCCAGGGATTCAGAATCCTCCTTTCCTGCAAACTCCACACCCCAACCCCTCATGACAGGCCCCAGTCCTGATGCCCAGGATGAGCTGGCTGTCTCCACACTGCTCACCTGCAGTCCTTCTCACTGAGGCCTGACCATTCCTTCCTCTGGCCCAGGAGCCCGGACCTCTGGGGTCACCCTGTTACTCATGCCAGCAAGGCTGAGTCCACCCAGCTGGGGTGGGGATTATGGAACCAGATGGAACCCACCAAAGCTTTCCCAAGTAATGAGCTATCACTAGGTCAAGTGCCAGAACTGAAGCCCTGGGAGATTCAGTAAACGTGCTCCAGGTCAGAAGCAGGTGACTCAGATGTGGACGGTGGTAAGGCCGAAAATAACTGGGGAGTCTTAACACAACTGAGTTTAGGAACCGTGCCCACCTTACCAGCTTGACTCTCAGGGCATCATGGAGATAGGTCTGACTAACACTGGAAATGTGTGTCATTGGACACAGGCCAGGTAGAAGCCAGCATCCCCCAGAGTCTTACCATTGCCACCAGCTTTGTATAATACGAATTTCTGCTTCCTAGTCTAGTCATCCTTCTGAACGCAGATTCCTGCCCCCACCTCCAGTTTTACTGAGAAATAATTGACACACATCCCTGTGCAAGTGTAACATGTATGGCGTGATAGTTTGATTTATATATATTGTGAAATGATGACCACAGGAAGTCCAGCTAGCATCCACTGTCTTACAGATGCAATAAAAAGACAAGAAAAAAATTCTCCTGTGATAACTCATAGGATTGACTCAACAAGCTTCCTGTGTACCACACAGAGGTGTGAAATACAATCATCCTGTTGCATTGACATCTCTAGGACTTATTTATCATATAAAGGAAGATTTTGCCTTTTGACCACCTTGTTCCATTTCCCCTCCCCTACCTTCCCTGAGAATGGATTTTATTTTATTTATTTATTTAATTTTTGGCTCTACGTGTGGTTTGCGGGATCTTAGTTTCCCAACCAGGGATTGAACCCGGTAGTAAAAGTGCTGAGTCCTAACCACTGGATGGCCAAGGAATTCCCTGACGATTTTGACCTGGTGTTGTCTGACGAGAGGACAGTTGAGCAGAATGGAAGCAGCCTTTGGTGAGGGCAGTGCAGACCCAGGCCACATCTTCTCAAAATGTGTCCAGGTCCCTGGGCCACGGAACTCTCATGTTCCTGAGTTATCTCCTGCACCCTTGTCACCTCCTCCCGCATCGCCTCTGTTCCTCTTACTGGTTGGCGGCGGTCCAGGCAGGAGATCCTCCACAGGAAGTCGAGCCGGCTCGGCAGATAAGCTGAGGGCAGGGGGTCATGAGTGCCGAGAAAACCAAGGCCACCTCCACTTCCTGGCCCGTGACTCTAACAGAATAAGCACCAGGACAATCTCCTGTCCCTGGCCCAGCAGAGGAAAACCCTGGGTCCCCGCTAGGCTGACGTGGCCACATCGCCTCCACTCCAATCTGCTGGGCGGGTTCAGCTAAGTGATCACCCGGGGTCCCTCGTGTTTTAAGATGAACCGTTCCACCCTCCGGCGTGGCTCCCTGCCATGACTTGGCATGAAAACAGATCCAACCAGACTTCGGGCATCTGTGTCTCCATCCCTGGGAGCTGAGTCTGGGCTCTCTTAGCCTGTGACAGACAACTGTAAATCAGAGAGCTGCACAGACGCAGCTGGTCTCAAAAATAAACTATAAGCAGAGTTAAATTACATTAACTCGTGAATGTTTCTGACGTCCTGATTGTTTTAGGACTTCCTGCATGTGTGCTTGACACCTGCCTGCACGCCTGTCTGGCAGAGGTGAACTGCTGGTCCCATCTCTTCCCTGTTCCTTGCTTGGCAACATCTCTGGGCAGATGGAAGCTGCCTGCAGTGGAGGTATTCACACCAAGGAGAGACTCAACTGCTACGTGGAGGGGCTTCTCCCTGGGAGCAGGTAGTTAGTAATTTCCCAAGGTCCCTCCCTGGAGATGCTTGAGGTCACTAGTGTCCTCCCAGTGGCCAGCACGATGCTGGATACATGGAGGGAGGAGTTCCCACAGTCCTCCATGCTTGCTCTGGACCTTCTCACCGTGGAAAAGCTTGCTGAATGTCTGAAGGCAGTGGTGGCCGAGATATTGGCCTAGCCGTTTCCACCAGCGTGGTGACCACTACAGCTTGTCCAGCCCTGTCTGCTCCTGATGCTAGGCCTCTTGCTTCAGGAGTTGCAGTCCCCAGGGGTTGTATGAGGACCTGGAGTTCAAAGTCCACCTCGTCTATGGCCTCGGCATAAGAACCTAGTTCCCATGCGCTTAGTCTCCAGTCTGTAAACAGGGCAGTGCTTGGGTACCCCAGCGTTGCCATGGAGATTAATAGACCCAACAAAGCAGTGACCAGAGTGTTCAGGTCTGTCTTTCCGATATGGGGCTGAGCCCCGGCCCCCTCAAGAAGGCTCCTTAACCTGACTTGGCCTCACCTGGCATCCAGGGCTATGAGAGGCGATGTACAAGTGAGGGAGTCCAGCGTCCGGCCAGGTAAACATGCTGCAAGGCACGTGGTTGAGCAGTGAATGGGGTCCCCTAGGGGATGGGAATGGGCCCCTGAACCTGGCATCCAGAGTGGTCCGTAGGCCTAGATAACATCAGAGGTAAAATTACTGCTGTTTCGGGAAACAGGAGGGTGACATGGGCATCAAATTGTGCCATGGAACTTCTGCATCAGTCTCCGCCCCAATGGGCTCTGGAGCCAAACTGACACCAAGACCCCCATTCTATATCCTTCCTCTGCCCTCCACTTGTCTGGGGCCCCGACCTTAGTCACAGCGCTGGCTGCCTCGGCCCGTCCCAGAGGCAGTTTCTGTTCAGTGCTGGAGCTGACAGCGATCAGCACTCAGCTTCAAACCCAAACAAATATTGCATTTCCCAAACACCTCTTTATTTCAACAAAAGCTCCCTTCATTGCAAAGTGAGATTTTGCAGAGATGCGCTGTTACTCAACAGGCCGTTATAAAAGTCAGAACAATTACCTTAAAGAAGTTACCAGCCATTGGAAAGGGAGAAGACCTTTTTCACAATCATTACTTAATTCTGCAGTGAAGCCATCGTTTGACCACTCCTCATTTCATGTAATGAATGTGTTCAGGGTAGCTGACCTCAGAGATTTGTTCCTTCAGGACAAATTTTCCTGCATTTCAATGTCAACATGCAGGAAGAAGTTTTCATGGGGGAAAAACATCAGTCCCTTAAACTCTAGTCCTATAGGACAGTGCCTTCCTGGTCTTTCTTAGCAATTTTGACTTTTAAAAAAGGACATTTTCAATCACATATTAGTATCAAGGGAATGATGTAATACAAATTAATAATATAATGATCTCCGGGTGCCTATCTCCCAGCTTCAGAGGTTCCCTGCAGTCAGCCCGATTTCTCCTGTATCCCACCCATGTGTGTGTGTGTGTGTGTGTGTGTGTGTTTCCCCCATGTCTCTCCATCCCCTGTATGGTCTGCAAGGTGGTAGCTAGATCTTCTGGCTTGATCAGCCACAGGAATGGCTTTATTTGCTTGGTTATTTGTTTGCAATGACTCTTTGTGGGAAGTGTTGTATCCTTCTCTCAGGAGGTATAGAATGCCCACTTATCTCTCTTCCCCAACCAAGCTGGTTTTTTTTTTTCTTTTTTAGCAGCCATTGATTGTCATTGCTATTATTTGATTAGGGGCAACAAAATAATAGTATTTTAACTCTATTATTACTATCTCATTTAATAGCTATAATATTTTCATATAATCAACTATTGTGTTACCTTAATGTACAAGTAATATAGAAAAGGCAGGACACATGCTTGATTCTTTTTTTTTAACTTTATTTATTTTTTTTATTGAAGTAAAAAGTGAAAGCGTTAGTCATTCAGTCATGTCTGACACTTTGCAGCCCCATGAAGTGTAACCTGTCACGCTCCACTGTCCATGGGATTCTCCAAGCAAGAATACTAAAGTGGGTTGCCATGCCCTGCTCCAGGGGTACTTCCCAACCCAGGGACTGAACCCAGGTCTCTTGCATCACAGGCAGATTCTTCACCATCTGAGCCACCAAGGAAACCTTATTGAAGTATAGTTGATTTACAGTGCTGTGCCAATCTCCACTGGATAGCAAAGTAGCTCAGTTACACACATATAAACATTCTTTTTAATATTCTTTTCCATTATGGTTTATCATGGCATATTGAACACAGTTTCCTGTGCTATACTGTAATACCTTGTTGTTTATCCATCCTATATATGTAATATTTTACATCTGCTAATCCCAAACTTCTAGTCCTTCCCCTGGCCCCACCTTGGCAACCACAAGTCTATAGTCTATATCTGTGAATCTGTTTCTGTTTTGTAGATATGTTCATTTGTGCCATGTTTTACATTCCATGTGTAAGTGATATCATATGGTATTTGTCTTTCTCTTTCCGACTTACTTCACTTAGTATGATAATCTCTAGTTGCATCCATGTTGCTGCAAATGGCATTATTTCATTCTTTTCATGGCTGAGTAGGATTCCATTGTATATATGTACCACACCTTCTTTATCCATTCATTTATCAATGGACATTTAGCTGGTTTCCAGGTTTCGGCTATTGTCCTTTTCATTATCAAAAAAATTTTTTTTCAAAAAAAAAAAACAAAACTAAACCAAAAAAGAGATGTTCCTCTAGAGTTCTCCAAAGAGGAAACAGATGTTCTCCCTCACTGGGTAACAAGTGGCCCAGTAGGCCCGTGTAGGGCCACCCAAGACGGACGGGTCATGGTGGAGAGTTCTGATAAAACAGGTCCACTGGAGAAGGGAATGGAAAACCACTTCAGTATACTTTCCTTGAGAACCCCATGAACAGTATGAAAGGCAAAAAGATAGGATACTGAAAGAGGAACTCTCCAGGTTGGTAGGTGTCCAATGTGCTACTGGAGATCAGTGGAGAAATAACTCCAGAAAGAATGAAGAGACAGAGCCAAAGCAAAAACAACACGCAGATGTGCATGTGACTGGTGATGGAAGTAAAGTCTGATGCTGTAAAGAGCAAAATCGCATAGGAACCTGGAATGTCAGGCCCGTGAATCAAGGAAAATTGGAAATGTCAAACAGGAGATGGCAAGAGTGAACATTTTAAGAATCAGACAATTTAGGAAATGGACTGGAATGAGTGAACTCAACTCAAATGATCATTATATCTACTACTGTGGGCAAGAATTCCTTAGAAGAAATGGAGTAGCCATCATAGTAAACAAAAGAGTCTGAAATGCAGTATTTGGATGCAATCTCAAAAACGACAGAATGATCTCTGTTCGTCTTGCTACTGGAGATCAGTGGAGAAATAACTCCAGAAAGAATGAAGAGACAGAGCCAAAGCAAAAACAACACGCAGATGTGCATGTGACTGGTGATGGAAGTAAAGTCTGATGCTGTAAAGAGCAAAATCGCATAGGAACCTGGATTGTCAGGCCCGTGAATCAAGGAAAATTGGAAATGTCAAACAGGAGATGGCAAGAGTGAACATTTTAGGAATCAGACAATTTAGGAAATGGACTGGAATGAGTGAACTCAACTCAAATGATCATTATATCTACTACTGCGGGCAAGAATTCCTTAGAAGAAATGGAGTAGCCATCATAGTAAACAAAAGAGTCTGAAATGCAGTATTTGGATGCAATCTCAAAAACGACAGAATGATCTCTGTTCGTCTCCAAGGCAAACCATTCAATATCACAGTAATCCAAGTCTATGCCCTGACCAGTAATGCTGAAGAAGCTAAAGTTGAATAGTTCTGTGAAGACCTATAAGACTTTCTAGAACTAGCACCCAAAAAAGATGTCCTTTTCATTATAGGGAACTGGAATGAAAAAGTAGGAAGTCAAGACATACCTGGAGTAATAGGCAAATTTGGCTTTGGAATACGGAATGAACCAGGGCAAAGGCTAATAGAGTTTTGGCAAGAGAATGCACTGGTCATAGCAAACACCTGCTTCCAACAATACAAGGGAAGACTCTACATGTGGACATCATTAGATGGTCAGTACTGAAATCAGATTGATTATTTTCTTTGCAGCCAAAGATGGAGAAGTTCTCTACAGTCAGCAAAAACAAGACTGAGAGCTGACTGTGGCTCAGATCATGAATTTCTTATTGCCAAATTCGGACTTGAATTGAAGAAAGTAGGGAAAACCACTAAACCATTCAGGTATGACCTAAATCAAATCCCTTACAAAGTGGAAGTGACAAATGGATTCAAGGGATTTGATCTGATAGACAGAATGCCTGAAGAACTATGGATGGAGGTTCATGACATTGTACAGGAGGCAGGGGTCAAGATCATTCCCAAGAAAAAGAAATGCAAAAAAGCAAAATGGCTGTCTGAGGAGGCCTTACAAATAGCTGTGAAAAGAAGAGAAGTGAAAAGCAAAGGAGAAAAAGAAAGATGTACCTATTTGAATGTAGAGTTCCAAAGAATAGCAAGGAGAGATAAGAAAGCCTTCCTCAGTGATCAGTGCAAAGAAATAGAGGAAAACAATAGAATGGGAAAGTCTAGTGATCTCTTCAAGAAAATTAGAGGTATCAAGGGAAGATTTCATGCAAAGATGGGCACAAGAAAGGACAGAAATGGTATGGACCTAACAGAAGCAGAAGATATTAAGAAAAGGTAGCAAGAATACACAGAAGAACTATACAAAAAACATCTTCATGAAACAGATAATCATGATGGTGTGATCACCAACCTAGAGCCAGACATCCTGGAATGTGAAGTCAAGCAGGCATTAGGAAGCATCACTATGAACAAAGATAGTGGACGTGATGCAACTCCAGTTGAGCCATTTCAAATCCTAAAACATGATGTTCTGAAAGTGCTGCCCTCAATATGCCACCGTATTCGAAAAACTCAGCAGTGGCCACAGGACTGGAAAAGGTCAGTTTTCATTCCAATCCCAAAGAAAGACAATGCCAAGGAATGCTCAAACTACCGCACAATTGCACTCATCTCACACGCTAATAAAGTAATGCTCAAAATTCTGCAAGCTAGGCTTCAGCAGTACGTGAACCGTGAACTTCCAGATGATCAAGCTGGATTTAGAAAAGGCAAAGGAACCAGAGATCAAATTGCCAACATCCGCTGGATCATGGAAAAAGCAAGAGAGTTCCAGAAAAACATCTGCTTTATTAACTATGCCAAAGCCTTTGACTGTGTGGATCACAGTAAACTGTGGAAAATTCTGAAAGAGATGGGAATACCAGATCACCTGACCTGCCTCTTGAGAAACCTATAATGCAGGTCAGGAAGCAACAGTTAGAACTGAACATGGAAAAACAGACTGGTTCCAAATAGGAAAAGGAGTACATCAAGGCTGTATATTGTCACCCTGCTTATTTAACTTATATGCAGATTACATCATGAGAAACACTGGGCTGGATGAAGCACAAGCTGGAATCAAGATTGCTGGGAGAAATATCAATAGCCTTAGATATGCAGATGACACCACCCTTACAGCAGAAAGTGAAGAAGAACTAAAGAGCCTCTTGATGAAAGTGAAGAGGAAAGTGAAAAAGTTGACTTAACTCAACATTCACAAAACTAAGAACATGACATCTGGTCCCATCACTTCATGGCAAATAGATGGGGAAACAGTGGAAACAGTGGCTGACTTTATTTTGGGGGGCTCCAAAATCACTGCAGATGGTGACTGCAACCATGAAATTAAAAGACACTTGCTCCTTAGAAGAAAAGCTATGACCAACCTGCTGCTGCTGCTGAGTCACTTCAGTCGTGTCCAACTCTGTGGGACCCCATAGACGGCAGCCCACCAGGACCTAGAGAATATATTAAAAAGCAGAGACATCACTTTGCCAACAAATGTCCATCTAGTCAAAGCTATGGTTTTTCCAGTGGTCATTTATGGATATGAGAGTTGGAGTATAAAGAAAGCTGAGTGCCGAAGAATTGATACTTTTGAACTGTGGTGCTGGAGAAGACTCTTGAGAGTTCCTCGGACTGCAAAGAGATCTAACCAGTCCATCCTAAAGGAAATCAGTCCTGAATATTCATTGGAAGGACTGACGCTGAAGCTGAAGCTCCAATACTTCGGCCACCTGATCTGAAGAAATGACTCATTTGAAAAGACCTTGATGCTGGGAAAGATTGAAGGCGGGAGGAGAAGGGGATGACAGAGGATGAGATGGTTGGATGGCATCACCGACTCAATGGACATGAGTTTGAGTAGACTCCAGGAGTTGGTGATGGACAGGTAGGCCTGGTGTGCTGCAGTCCATGGGGTCGCAAAGAGTTGGACATGACTGAGTGGCTGAACTGAACCCAACTGGGTAGCATTGATGCTGGGAAAGATTGAAGGCGGGAGGAGAAGGGGATGACAGAGGATGAGATGGTTGGATGGCATCACCGACTCAATGGACATGAGTTTGAGTAGACTCCAGGAGTTGGTGATGGACAGGGAGGCCTGGCGTGCTGCAGTCCATGGGGTCGCAAAGAGTTGGACATGACTGAGTGGCTGAACTGAACCCAACTGGGTAGCAAGTGACCACAAACCTAACCCAGCGACATATGTTGATGCTTTCCTCTCTGTCTCTGTGGTCAGGAGTCTGCTCAGAGCCCCCAGGCTTCTGTCAAAGTGTTGGCTGGGGCTGTGGTTCCATCCAGAGGCTTGAGTGGGGAGCAATGAACATCCAAGCTGACCCAGACCGTTGCCGAATTCCCTCCTTGCTGTTGGAACCATGGTCTGTCCACCAATGTCTAATAGATTCGTTGTTTCAAGTTGGTTTTTAGTATCTTTATGAACTTAGGTGATGAAACTTAAATGCTTCTGAAATCTTTAATCTTAGCATTTACTTTAGAACCAAATAATCCTTTGTTACCCAGTACAAACTTCCTCCTTTCACCTCTCTTCAAAAGCACAGATCTTTGTCCCCCAAACGTGCCTCCACCACCTCCCTCTGGACACCTTATAGGCTCTGCTGGTGCTGCGGTCACCGGCATTTCCCTGCGTTGTCCCCAGGCGGCTTCGGTCAGAATCCCCTGCAGTACTGATCGGCCCGGCAGGTGCCAGGCATCTGCCTGGACATGCAGACTGAGCTGGAGGCCAGGCTTACCCTCTGAAGGACCCACTCTAGCCATTCTCAAGCACACCAGTGTTTGAGAGCCTCTGACACATTTCCCAGTGGGAACATTCCTAAAATGTGAGGCATGAGGCTGTGAAATCAGTGTGATTCTGTCTTGTTGATTTAGTAACTTTAGTTCAACCAAGAAGTCACAGCCTTGGCTACAGAATTAGTGGACTAAGAGGGATCTGGGGGAAATGTGTCAATCACACAAGAAACGTTCACAGAAGGGGACGTGTTTCCATGAAGGCACCGGGCTGAGTTCCACCATCAGAGAAGATTTTCCATGAAGTGAGCTGTGTGTGTGTGTGTGTTATTTGAAGTATAGTTGATTTACAGTATCACATTAGATTCAGATATACAGCAAGGTGATTCAGTTATATGTGAATATAAATAAACATATATATTCTTAAGATTCTCTTCCCTTATAAGTTATTACAAAATATATAGTTCCCTATGTTATACAGTAGGTCCTTGTTGGTTAGCTATTTTATATACAGTAGTGTGTATATGTTAATCTTACACTCCTAACTTATTCCTCTCCCCACCCTCCTTTTTCCTTTGGTAACCATGTTTATTTTCTGAGTCTGTGAGTCTCTTTCAGCTCTGAAAATAAATCCACTTGTATGTTTGTTTTTTTAAATGCGACTTATAAGCAATATCATATGCTCTTTATCTTTGTCAGTCTTATGAGTTAGGGTTTTTTTTTTGGTTGCACTGGCTTTTCATTGCTGCTTGAAGGCTCTTTGGCGAGCGGGGTCTGCTCTTCATCGCGGTGCACAGGTTCCTCATTGTAGTGACTTCTCTTGTTGCAGAGCACAGGCTCTAGGTACAAAGGCTTCAGTAGTTGTGGCACACTGGCTTTAGTTGCTCCGTGGCATGTGGAGTCTTCCCAGACCAGGGATCGAATCCATGTCCCCTACATTGCTAGGTGGATTCTTACCCACTGTATCACCAGGGAAGTCCAGAAGTGAGTTGTTTTCAAATAGGACTAGACAAAGCAAGGTTGAGCCGTCCAACAAAGGAGGGACCACATGGACGCTGTTGATAACCCCGAGTCATCCTGGGAGTTCTGTCGGAGGCGGAGTTCTGTTGGAGGCAGAGGTCTGCAGCTACTATGCACTTGGCCACTCACTCCTGAGATCACAGCCTCCAGGCCTCATGCGTCAGTCCCAGTGACCTATCTTGATCCTGTGCACCATGATCATCAGCTCCAGCTGGTTTGTGCAGAGTAACTCTCCCCTTAGCTCTGGAGATGCCGGCTTTCTCACTCACAGTGATGTTTCTGAGCAAAACTGTCTCTGAAATCCACTATGTTACTGCCGAGTCACAAGCCAAGGTGGTTTCCAGAGCTGGGGAGGTGAACTCCCGGGGAGCAGGGGCTGCCACCAGGGCCCAGTGCCCACCAGCCTGGGCGAGCTTGTCAGGTGTGCTCTGGGGTTTCTGAAACCCAACACCCCTCTGAGCTCCCATCACCCACTCCTGACACCCCAGCCACCTTGTTCTCAGCTGGCCCCAGAGATGGTCAGGCAATTTACTGAAGGCTTAAATATTTAAAATTCTTAACTCAAGCTAGTAAACTGTTGAATGAAACATGGATTATCTTGCTACCTTGAAAAGTTTGCTTCCTAATGTTCTAGGAACTCAGGAGTGAATATAGATCTGCTAGACCCCTCCCTCCACATTTCTGGGTGGAACTTGACCTGGCCTATGGCCTCCCTGTCCTTCTCAACCCCAGCTTTCCCACACCTGGGCTCTCCTGTGCACCTGCGTGACAGTCAGCCTGCTGGGTCTCAAGGAGAGACAGCAGTGAGTGGTCCTGAAGGCAGATCTTAGTTTCCTGCCCACAAATTGAACCTGGGTAGCCTGAATGAAAACCTAGAATCCTAGCCACTAGACCATCAGGGGCCAGAGGCTAGATGTAAAGTTTCCTGGCTTTTTCCCCTTTTTGAAGGCAAGAATGACTCAAGGAGGCAAACACTGTAGAAACAAATTCAAAGTTTATTATCAGAGGTACAGCCTAACATCTGGGAAATCATACAGCTGCTGCTGCTGCTAAGTCGCTTCAGTCGTGTCCGACTCTGTGCGACCCCATAGACGGCAGCCCAGCAGGCTCCCCCGTCCCTGGGATTCTCAAGGCAAGAACACTGGAGTGGGTTGCCATTGCCTTCTCCAATGCATGAAATTGAAAAGTGAAAATGAAGTCGCTTAGTCGTGTCCGACTCTTTGCGACCCCCATGGACTGCAGCCTACCAGGCTCCTCCGTCCGTGGGATTTTCCAGGCAAGAGTACTAGAGTGGGGTGCCATTGCCTTCTCTGCAGAATCAAGGCAGAAATATACACCTGGTGAGAAAGAGGGTGTGTCTCCTCCCTAATGAGGGGGAGGTTGTGAAGAGGGGGTTCTATCACTTATACAGGTCAGTTCTTCTGGGTCTTTGTTTCCCTTTGACCAGTTATCTGGTTTCTTTTCCCACATCTGACCTGTCCTAGGACCCAGACCAACAGCAGTGTGCATCTTTTTGCTAAGATGGATTCCACCATAGACGCCTATGGGAGTCTTGGCATCACTGATTGTGGGGTGGTGCCCGCTCCTTTTTGATCCCCAAAGAGTCTTGTTTGCCTGTGCAGTCAGGGAAGTTTCCTTGGCCTCAGGAGTGATCATCTTATCGCTTTACTTCAGTAGAGCTCAGCTTCTGCCTCTAGCTTTGTTCTTGGAGAGTCTGGGGGAGAACAAAGCTGCAATCTCACACTGTTTGACAAACACCAGCTGTCCAGTCCAGAGGCCCATCTATCTCCTACCTCATGCCTACATGTGCAGACCCTGCCCACAAACACCCTGCAAACAGCTGTGGTTACCCTTTGAGGGTCAGAATGCACACACCCAGGGCTATTCCTCTATAAGCATGGCCCAGCCAGGAAAG
The DNA here is from genome assembly GCA_006410635.1 of Cephalophus harveyi. Lineage (NCBI taxonomy): Eukaryota > Metazoa > Chordata > Mammalia > Artiodactyla > Bovidae > Cephalophus > Cephalophus harveyi. Next base: position 38,253 of record SJYT01065284.1, on the reverse strand, counting down.
AGCCCACCCAGCCCCAGGTCCAGAGCATGACCTAGAGATGGGGACACAGGCTCTGAGTGGAATGGCCCCTTTCTCTGACCCCTTGCTCTTTGGGGAGACAATGGAAGCAGCCAACTAAATGGTAGAGCCCCAGGCACAGGCATATAAGGAGGCAGTGAGTGCCTCCAGGGTCAGCCTTGGTTCTCAGAGATGAGCTGGGAACAGGTTTCTGCCAGGTGATCATCTCTAAATTTTTCTGAGATTGTTAACCGTGTGTCTGTACAGAACCTTCCATTTGGGCAGCACCTCCCAATGAGTGAGTGTCATTCTGTAATGTTGGGGAGACTTCTATGACTTCAGGGTTCAGTTTTTTTGAGTATCTTTCCCACAGCTCTACCTTGTGAGAATATTCCACCTTCACTGTTTAGATGAAAGGACACCATAGGATCACTGATGTTTTCAGCATGATGCCTGGCATTTAAGCTATAAACAGTGAGTAGCTTAAAAAAAAGTGGAAGGTGGCATCTCCATGGGCAGAGACAGACAAGGAGGCCAAGGGAAGAGCTGAGAGGGGTCCATCCTTGGGGGTGTGACTTTCGAGGCATGGCTGGCTGCAGGGCAGACCCCTGGGTGGGTGCATCTCCCTGGTGTCCCCACCTCAGAAAGGCACTGGCTGTCTTCCTGTGTAGTGGACGGGACTGTGTTATCAGCAGTTAACCACCTCGGGAGCTCAGTGCTTTCCTGCTGGACGGATGAGCAAGCTGGGTGCCCCCACCCCCGTCTGCCCTGAGCACAGCACTGGATGTCGGACGGTGTTGGGGGGGGGGGCCCTGGCCTCACCCCCTACTCTGTGCTATTTACAGAGACCCGGCAATCTGAGAGGACGCTTCCTTTTGTAATAGAACCTGTGAGTGCGTCCCTGCCCCCTGCCATATTTGGAGACTGGCTGGTTTTAATAATGTGGATAAACCAGAGGGTGCAGTGGCATCACAAGGGTCCTTATAAGTGAGAGAGGGAGGTGTGTGTGTGGTGGGGTGGTGGTCAGAGTGAGGGCGACATGGTTGGAGAAACACTGAACCCCCATGACTGGCTCTGAAAGGATGGAAGAGCCCTAGCTGGGGAATCACGCATCTAGAAGCTGGGTAGACAAGGAGGTGGTTCTCCTGGAGACTCTGGAGGAAACACAGCCCTGCCCACATCTCGGGTTTAACTCCCTGAACAGTACATCAACATGCCTGTGTTGTTTTCTGACACTAAATTTGTGCTAATTTGTTATAGTCTCCATGAGGATGGAGGCAAGAGTCTTCCCTTAAAGATGTCAGAATAACAGCAGCTGTGTCCTTCAGTTCAGTTCAGTCGCTCAGTCGTGTCCGACTCTTTGCGACCCCATGAATCGCAGCACGTCAGGCCTCCCTGTCCATCACCAACTCCCGGAGTTCACTCAAACTCACGTCCATCGAGTCAGTGATGCCATCCAGCCATCTCATCCTCGGTCGTCCCCTTTTCTTCCTGCCCCCAATCCCTCCCAGCATCAGAGTCTTTTCTAATGAGTCAACTCTTCGCATGAGGGGGCCAAAGTACTGGAGTTTCAGCTTCAACATCATTCCTTCCAAAGAAATCCCAGGGTTGATCTCCTTCAGAATGGACTGGTTGGATCTCCTTGCAGTCCAAGGGACTCTCAAGAGTCTTCTCCACCACCACAGTTCAAAAGCATCAATTCTTCGGCGCTCAGCCTTCTTCACTATGTCCTGCTCCCTCCAAATCAACGAAAACAACAAGGAAAACAAATGTCAGGGAACCCCACCTTTGAAGAAACAAAAGCACTAAGAACCCCAAGCAACAATGTTAGAGACTAACTCACTAACTTTGGAATTTAGTGAAAATCTATGTATGTGTGTGTGTGAGAGAGAGAGTAGGGGAGTGAGAAAAAAAGAGATAAAACAAAATACTCCTCTTTTACAAATGAATGGAGGCTACAATGAAAATAGCTTCGGTATCTTCCAGCTTGTGTTGACTGCATCTATCTGCAGGCATGGAAGCCTAAACGGATAATGAAGAGAAGTCACCAAGTCACCATGATGATTTTACTGTATTTTGGCTGCACGGGGGTTTCTGTTGCAGCGCTTGGGCTCTTCCCTGCGGTTCTTGGACTTCCTCTCATTGTGGCGTGTGGGTTCTCTAGTTGCAGCACATGGGCTCTAGAACTCCTGGGCTCAGTAGCTTTGCTATGTGGCCTTAGCTCACTGACCAGGGATTGAATCTGCATCCCTTGCATTGCAAGGTAGATTCCTAGCTACTGGACTACCAGGGACATTCCCATCACATTATTAATAGTATCATCTCAGAGGGATGAGATTTGAAGTGGTTTTTACTTTGTTCTTTTCTGTACTATCTGCATTTTCACATACAAAAAAACAAAAACAAAAACCACACAACAAAGCTACTCTCACAGCAGGAGGATAAAGAAGAAAGCACAAAAAGGAAAAGTATACATGAGATGAGAAACTAACCATAGGAGCTGAGGAAAGAAAAATAATTTTGAGAGAATATTTTAACTCCATGTGAGTGAATAGAATGGGTGTTACTCTAGAAATACACAGAGAATTTGTATTTTTTCTTATCTAGAAAAAATATTTCTGACCTCAAAGGAATAGAGCATCTAACCAGATGGGCTCCCAAGGAGCAGCTGAGACAGTCAGTAAAGGCCTATGCCTCCCCACCCAGGACCAGACACGTTCTTTGAAATTGGTGAAACTTTCAAATTCAAATAACAGGCCATTTCAGTGCCATTTAAAATGCTCTAAGTCAATTAAAAAAAGAAAACTTCAAGTGTATTTTTATTCAGTACCTGTGAAAGCACAAGAAGAAAATTAGAAATGGATCTCCTTATGATTATTGATGGAAATGTCATAAGTGAAATGTTAGCAAATACAACCAAGGAATGCATTAAAGACAGTAAATCCCACCAAGTAGGGTTCCCCCTTAAAATGCAGTTTGGATCCGGTTAGAACACAGTGTTCTTGCCTGGAGAATCCCAGGGACGGGGGAGCCTGGTGGGCTGTCATCTATGGGGTCGCACAGAGTCGGACACGACTGAAGCGACTTAGCAGCAGCAGCAGCAGCAGCAGCGGCAGCAGAACATCAGTTACCATTCCTACAACTTTCTCTAAGCCTGCCCACAGTGGGTTCCCTGGACACAGAGGCAAGGAATCCTAGCAGGTGCTTCCAGCGGGGAGGTCCCAGGAGAAGGCTGAGGGGGTGGGTGCAGGCAGGGAGTAACTAAGCCAAGAGGGGTCCCTCAGGTCCAGCTGGGGCTCTGGAGCATGATTTATACCACCTTGCCAGCCTCATCAGGAGGGCAGAAGTTGGGCTTCTTGTCACCCTTACAGACCAGCAAGACTGTGGGCCCCTGCCTTCCAGGGATCTCTGGGGGAAAGGGCCCCCAGGGGGTTGCTGAGGGCCATTCTCAGGGTGGGGGGCAGCTGCGAGTCCTTGGCCAACCACATTCTCTGCAGATGGCAGATGGCTTGCCCACCAGAAGGAGATATGAATGGGGCTCTGCCAGCATATCTTTGGCTTAGTCAAAGGGGAGAAAGATGTACCATCATTTCCTTTGAGGTCAAGGAAATGTTTGCTAAAGTTCAATGTGTTTCTGATTTTTAAAATCAATTCAATAGTAGACATTTACTTTCACCACATGATAAAACTGTGATAAAAAAACGTGCTTAGTGGTAAGAAGCTGGGAACTTTTCCATTAAAGCCTGGAACAGGACAGCTCTGTGGGGACACCACATCATGTGCCATACTCTTGAAGATCCCTTTAGAGTGATTCACCAGGGGAGCGCACTGAGTTCAAACCTGTGAGACAGGAGGTGTGATCATTGCATTTTGCAGATGGGCTGGATTCTGTATGAAAGACAGAGCAGAATCAACTGAACAATTATTAGAAGTAACAAACCGACCAGTCAGGTGTCTGGTTACATGTTTACTTTGCAAAAATCAGTAACTTTATAAAACCTAAAACCAGCCAGAAAATAAAATGAAAAAACATTCCAATTATGATAGCACTACAGAAAGATTTTAAAACACCATAGAAAAAATAAAGTGCGTGTTCCTTCTGACAAAAACTTAAATACCAGAGAAAAAAGGATACTCTGACCACATGTCCTGTCTTCTGGGATTTGATAACTCCTTATCATCAGCTGCAAACTTCTCCAGTTAATCTATATGTTGACTGCTGTCTAAATAAAAATAGAAAGATCATTTGGTTTCAACAAGATAAGCTGACTTTTATCTATGGGAAGTTCTTACCAAAAAGAGGAAGAGTGAATTAAAATGGGAAAAGTCAGATCACGAGGAGATTCAGATACATAAGTCCAGATGCCCTGAAATACTGCAGCCACGAGGTGTACAACACTGTGGTGTTTGTAGGGGTGAAGAGACACATGGACCAGGGAAGGGAACCCCATACACAGATAGACCCAAATAGCATTAGACTTTAGTTTATAAAAAAGATAGCATTTAAATAGAGCAGGAGGATTCGGTCCTTAAATGAAATTAGACAACTAAATGACTACCTGGAAAAATATTAAACTGGATCTCTCACTTCCTCCATTCTTTAAAATATATTCCAGATGTAAAATAAAACTTTAAATAAAAAGAAATAGTGTAAAACTACTGAAAATATGGAAACACTGAAGCATTTTTTTTAATGGGCATGGGGTAAGGAAAACTATCTAAGCAGGGCTTCCCTCCTAGCTCAGTTGGTAAAGAATCTGCCTGCAATGCAGGAGACCCCGGTTCGATTCCTGGGTAGAGAAAATCCCCTGGAGAAGGGATAGGCTACCCACTCTAATATTCTTGGGCTTACTTTGTGGCTCAGCCAGTTAAGAATCCGCCCACAATGCAGGAGACCTGGGTTTAATCCCTGGGTTGGGAAGTTCCCCTGGAGAAGGGAAAGGCTACCCACTCCAGTATTCTGGCCTGGAGAATTCCATGGACTGCATAGTCCATGGGGTCACAAAGAGTTGGACACAACTGAGTGACTTTCACTTTCAAGCATGGCACAAACTCAATGTTATTAATAAAGCATGGGCAAAAATTTCTGATTAGATAAAAATTAGAATTTTCTGGAAATAAAGCAATGCCAGAAATGCAGTCCAAAGGCAAATAGAAACAAAAGTTCACACACACAGACACACACATACACACACACAGTAGTGACTTTGTAAACTTGTATTACATTTCAGTAAGAAAAATAGCAAACTCTCCGTAGGAAAACAGACACCCTCCTCCCCACCCAGATAAACAGGCAGTTCTCAGGGTCTGGAGGAGGAATGTGCCAGACTAGATCATGGATGACGCTTGGGAAGAAGGGTCAAGGCTGTGGGGCTGATAAGGGACAACTCCAAGACATGTTTCTAAGTGACAAAGCTAGGGCAGGACAGGATTGCACATATATGGAGATGTTTATCTTTGAAGAGAGAACTGTTGTCCTGGGAACATTCGCTCCATCCAGGGCCTCAGAGACCAAGACCAAGCTCTGGAGGAGGAAAGGAGCTCGCTTCTTTGTATCTTTTAATATTTTTCTAGAATTTCAAATCACATGCCTATGTTTATATGCGATTTTTAAAACTTGGTAGTTTTTCAGAATGCATGCATGCTAGGTTGCTTCAGTTGTGTCCAACTCTTTGGGATGCCATGGACTGAAGCCTGCCAGGCTCCTCTGTGGGAATTCTCCAAGCAAGGATCCTGGAGTGGGTTGCCATCTCCTCCTTCAGGGGATCTTTCAGACCCAGGGATCGAACTTTAATCTCTCACTTCTCATGCCTTGGCAGGCAGGTTCTTTACCGCTATTGCCACTGGGAAGCTCAAAGAATAGGCTGTTGTTGTTATTGTTCAGTTGTCAAGTCATGTCCGACTCTGCGATACAATGGACTGCAGCACTCCAGCCTCCCTGTCCCTCACCAGATGTACTATTATTGATCCTCTCAAAAGCTGAGGTGGCTGGAGCCTCATTCCAGCTTCTCTCCCTACCCACATCAGTTTCCTACAGCTCTAAGCCGCCCTCTGCTTTAGAGAAGAGACAATTACTTAAAGACTGAATTACAGAGAGAGTGATGTCAGCATCATGGCCACATAAAAATATCCCTCCTTTTGGTCTCCCATTTTGAACAACTGAATTTGGTATCCATCCACAAACAGAAGCACCTCTGTGGGAGCTGTGGGATCCTGCTTGGGAATCAGCGGGCACTGGCATCCTCCACAAGTTGACTCTGAGCTGCAGGGGGAAGGAGGCGCTACAGGACTCGGGGGGAGGGGCCCTCATATGACAGAAACCATCACAGAAAAGGCCCTCCAGATCTGTGTCTGCAGAGCTCTGTCCTCTGAGCTCCCCCAGGTGAGCACACAGGAAATCGACGTGGGCCTGGGCTTGGGGACCATTTGCATGGGTGTCCTTGGGGGTGAGATTATTTAGTCTTTTTGTGTCACAGGTGGGTGAACACCTTCCAGGGAGGAGAAGAGATGGCAGGAAAAGCCACCCAGCCAGCGAGAGGGCTCGTGATGGACACACAGGACAGTCTGCTGGTGGCGTCTTGAGGCAGAGGCCAAGCGCAGCCCCTGGACATCAGACTGCCAGCACACCTGTCAGGATTGAGGTCCCAGGTGCCGTGGCTCAACTCTGCTCCTCACCTGTGCCTCTCACCCTGCAGCAGCAGCCCAAAGGTGGGCTTGCCTTTGAGTGGAAGGAGCATGGTTGAGTCTACCGTCTCGACCCTCTTTTTTACTCCAAAGGTTGGACCTGATTCTGAATCCAGAATTCTGTGCTGTTTCTGGTCCTGAGTGAGTCAGGTGTGTCTTGGTGAGCAACCGCGTGATCCCTTGAAACCCGGCTCAGATCTGAGACTCTGGGATTTCCCTGATGTACCTCCTTCCCATCCTCCCCTAGACGCTAGCCACGTTTTCTCCAGTTGTATCTCTTAAACTCTGTTTTGATTTTCTTAACCTGTCTGTGAGCTCCTGGAGGGCAATGTTGTCTATTTCATTTCAAGGCTCCATGATGTAGTGAGGTGTCAGGGTGTAGAGAGGTGTCAGACTGCAGTGATTGGGACGGAGGCAGGGGCTCAAGGAGGACCTTTGGGGGGTGTAAGAGGTCAGTGGATGCGGGGCTGGCCCAGTGCAAGATGCGGAAGGGGCCCATGCCTGCACCAGTCTCCTCTCCCCCCGCCTCTCCTGCAGAAGGAAGGAACAGGGCATCTGGGAGCTGGTGATGCCATGGCCCCCCTTGGGGACTCACCCTTGTTAAAGAGGCACAGTAGTAAGGTGCCTCTAGAGCCATGCATCCCTCCCTGATCGCACACAAAAAATCCCCAACCAACCAAATCTCTTCAATAGGATGAATGGATTTAAGAACAGTGGTATCTTCAAAGAGTGGGACACAGTTTCGACACATAGGTGAGCCATCCATGTCCAGCACCTGGGCCCCACAGACAGGGGCCCAGGGTGGTCACTCTCCTGGGTGCCTCCACAGACCTAATCGCAGTCACCCAGTCACCATCTACACGGTCTGAGCTGGGGACCACCATGCCACGGCCTCCAGGGGATGTCCTGTTTCTCAAGCTGAGAGCTAGTCTCATGAGCTCGGCTGATGAAAATTACAGTTTCAGTTACACTATGTGCCCCTCCCTCTGGGTAAGTGAAGCTTCAAGCCCAAGTAAGAGACATGTACCAAGCAGGTCACCTGCCCTGTCAGTAAATAAGGGACGTTGTGGCCTTTGAGCCATCAGCCACTGCAGCTGCCCCAACCATGCACTGAGATGGGCTGAAGAAGGGAGAAGTGCAGGACACTGGCTCAGGCAGCTGAGGTGCTGGGACACTGGGGAGGCGCCGGGACACCGGGTCCGGGTAGCTGAGGTGCTGGGACACCGGATCCGGGTAGCTGAGGCGCCGGGACACCGGCTCAGGTGGCTGAGGTCCATATTGAGCCCAGACTCTTGCATCTTCCCATACACAGTGGTGGTGGTGGTTTAGTCACTAAGTTGTGTCCCACTCTTGTGACCCCATGGACTGTAGCCTGCCAGGCTCCTTTGTCCCATACACAGAAAAGTACTCAATTCATTAAACTGAAGTATCTGGATTTCAAAAGTAATCTTCTGATAGTCCGACTATCTAGTTTTTGTTGCAAAAATGCTTATATAATCTGAATCTTTCCTTGCCTCTTCAGAGCAGGCCCTCTGGGTGACCTGGGATGCTGTCATATAAGCTTAAGTCTTCAGTTTTGGCCCTAAATAGAATTCAATTCTCAGCTTTTAGGTGGTTCTTTTTTTTTTTCCAGTTGTCAAAGATAACAGTGCACCAAGGGAGTCACCTCTCCTACCTTCCCAGAAAGAACCTTCAGCCACTCCATCCCCCACCTCCCATGGCCAAGTTCACCCAGCAACTCCGGTTGGGGGCTGGCATCACTGCTAGGAAAATGGTGCTGATGTCATGTGCCTTCCTTGTTATGTTAGCTTGCCTTTCTTTTTTTTTGTTCTTGCTTTAAATGAGCCCCTTCTTTTTTTTTTAAACTTCCTTCCTGGAGTTTGAGTCATTTCCTGAGGTCTTTGTCTGCCTTAGCTAAGGACCTCAGTGCCCAAGACGGTTTAGAAGTCCTTCTGTTTCTTCTTCAGGGACCTCTGTCCAGACAGAAGCCCAAGCTGGACAAAAGTTCTGGGAGAAGTAGGGCATGAAAATAATGGTTGGAGTTTTCCCTAAGGGGAGACTCCACATGTGGCCACCCTGACCCAATCTCCTTGGGCAGAGAGAGCAGCCTGCTGAACTGGGAGGGAAGCTCTTCGAGGCATGAAGGAAGTGTGACTCCAGCGAGGAGCCCCCTGTTTCCAACTGTGCTGCCTGGGGAGTGAGTGCTCGGAGCTCACACAGCCAGGAGCAGGTCCCACACTGGGAGAAGATCTGGACTCTTGCCCCTGGGAAGAATTTTTTGCCCCCATCCATGATCCCAGCATCAGCACAGGTCAGAATCTGGCAGAATACCCTCACCATTAGCTGACATGATGGAGAGAGAGATAGGCCCTTTTCCACTGTTTGCTGATGGATGAAACACCCCACCTCATTCCTGGCTTTGCCCCACTGGCTCTCAGGTTCTGACAATGTGGGGTATCTAAATGGGCCTTCAACTTCCCTTCCCCCAATCCCAGGTCCTCTCCTGGGCCCCAGCTGTCCCTGGTTTCCCTCCTGTTAAAGGGGTCCACCCCTGAGCTGGCTAAAAGTGACCCAATACCCAGTGGTAGTGGCTGGAGCCGACGTGCTGGGTAAGCTGCAAAGGCATCGTGTAAATATAAGTGGGGTTGTGCAAACCACAGTCTGTGGGCCAAATTCTGCCTGAGGCCTGCTTTTGTAGATAAAGTTCTATTGGACACGGCCATGTTTTACTGTTTACTTAACATCTGTGGCTGCTTCAAGCTAGAGATAAAGTAGCTACAACGTGGTCTGTATGGCTCAGAAAGCTGAAAACACATCTACTGTGCAGCCCTTTATAGGAAACGCTGGGGCCCCTGGATATTAGAAGACAGTGAGCTATTTTGTCCCTGTAGAGTGTTACCACTTGGATGGAACTTTTCAGAGACAAAGTCTCTGGGGAGCGGTGTTGGTACTGACAAGTGGGCATCTTCTTTGATGGAGGCCCTGGTGCTCTCTGGTCCCTATAATGGTTACACAACCCCATATGATGGCTCCCTGCCCGCATGCCAAATTCTGCCTGAGGCCTGCTTTTGTAGATAAAGTTCTATTGGACACGGCCATGTTTTACTGTTTACTTAACATCTGTGGCTGCTTCAAGCTAGAGATAAAGTAGCTACAACGTGGTCTGTATGGCTCAGAAAGCTGAAAACACATCTACTGTGCAGCCCTTTATAGGAAACGCTGGGGCCCCTGGATATTAGAAGACAGTGAGCTATTTTGTCCCTGTGAGTGTTACCACGTGGATGGAACCTGTCAGAGACAAAGTCTCTGGGGAGCGGTGTTGGTACTGACAAGTGGGCATCTTCTTTGATGGAGGCCCTGCTGCTCTCTGGTCCCTATAATGGTTACACAACCCCATATGATGGCTCCCTGCCTGCCCCTGCACAGGGCTGGTCTACACTTTCCCATGGCCTTATCCCTGGTCCTTCTGAAAGTTGCAGCCTTACAGCCAGGGGACAAATGTAGCCTTGGCTCCTAAGACCCAGGGCGTAAGCCAGAGGACCTGTGTGGGTGAGTTTGGCTTCCCTGAGGCTAGTGGGAGATGGAGCTCCTTTGGTCCAATCCTCTTGGAGGCGAAGAAAAATTCGTGACCAAGACACTCTCCTTTCTTTTAATTACACCTTTAATTTTGAGATCTTTATGGATTAACATGCAGTTTATAAGTAACAATACAGAAAGACCCCTGGAGTCCTCATCTGGGTCATTTCCCCCATGACTGCATCCTGCTGAATGAGAGGACAAGTCACAGAAGGATTCTGATCCTCTGCAGTCAACACCTGAGTCTTTCCAGCATCACAAGGACACCTCGCGCTGTCTTTTCACAGTCCCTCCCCTCTTTGACCTCTGGAGCCAGCAATCTGTTCCTCACTGTCCACCTTTTTGTCATTTCAAGGTTATCTACACATGGAACCTCACAGCATGCCACTGTTGGGACTGGCTTTTTTAAATCTCTGGGGATTGATGTGTGTGTGTGTCAGTAGTTTTTACCCTGTTACTACAAAGTATTATTCAAGGTATTGTAAGCCCACAGTTCATTTAACCATTCATTTATTGAAGGATGTTTGGGTTGTTAGTAGTTTGGGGCCACTAGGAATCAGCCTGCCACCTGTGTATGTAGGTTACCATGTGAACACGGAATTAGTGCAGCTGTCTCAGAGAATGTGGCCCAGAGAAAGCAAAGGATTCCGGTGTGGCTGCCTTTTCCTGCTGGTCTCCACTGATGTGTGGTTCAGCTGGTTGGAATAGATAACAGTGTCACCCAGCATCCCTACTCACCCCACTCCCAAGTCTAGGTGAAAATCCTATTCCTTCATCACCCTTACCTTCTCCACCACCCCCGTCTCCCCCATCACTCCCGTATCTCTCCCGTCTCCTCCATCACTCCTGCCTCCTCCCTCACCCTGCCTGCTCTATCACCACTCCATGTGTGAACTTGGGCAAGACAGCCTGATTCTGAGAGGGTTGCTCTTACCATCTCAGCCTGTCTGTGGTAGGAAGGCCAGCAGGATCATCTAGGGTGGGGGCAGGGGTTGTCCTGCAAGGTCTTTGCAGCGGGGGGGAGGGCGCGGTGTGGAGTACCCTGGGTGCCTGTGACTGGGCTGATTCAGCCTCCTAGACCTGAGGATGTATTGACCTGAGTGAAGTCTGCTACCCACTGTGTCTTTGAGGATCAGGGAGGAGAACCCAACAGTAAACCTCTATCAGGGAAAATCTATATGTCCTCTATGAAGCTGCACTGGTATCTCGAGTATGCAGTTTCCTACTGAAGGAAATACCTATATTTCTGCACCCCAACACTCATAACTAGAAACTCTGAGTTAAATCAAAATACATTTGTTTTACCGAATTCTGTGGAACCAGATGCTTTTGCAGTGTGACAATCTAATTCCTAAAAATTGGTCACCATTTTAAATTTGGTGGCTTCCCTGATAGCTCAGTTGGTAAAGGATCCACCTACAGTGCAGGAGACCCCGGTTTGATTTCTGGGTTGGAAAGATCTCCTGGAGAAGGGATAGGCTGCGTACTCCAGTATTCTTGAGCTTCCCTGGTGGCTCAGCTGGTAAAGAATTTGTCTATAACGCAGGAGACCTGAGTTTGATCCCTGGGATGGGAAGATTCCCTGGAGAAGAAAAAGGCTACCCACTCTACGATTCTGGCCTGGAGAATTCCATGGACTGTATAGTCCATAGGGTCACAAAGAGTCGGACACAACTTAGTGATTTTCATTTCATTTTTAAAATTTGGTGGGGGGCTCAGAGATGAATTATTATTACTATTTGCCTTTCAAACTTTTATTTAAGGGCACTGATCCATGATGGATTTTAGATCTTGTTGAATGCAGCCACATCCATAGACTGTACATACTCATCGAAAGCAGTGGTCTGCTCCTCCAGCGTGTCTGTCCCAACTTTGTCGTCTTCAACTACACACTATATTTGAAGTTTTTTAATGCCATACCCAACTGGAACTAGTTTAGAAGAGCCCCAGACCAAGCCGTCTGCTTGAATGTTTCTGATGCACTCCTCTAGTTTTGCCATATCGGTCTCATCATCCCAAGGTTTCACGTCTAGTAAGATGGAAGACCGATGACAAGTGCCGGTTTTTTGGCTTTCTTTGACTCATACTGGGCAAGGCGTTCTTCTCTTAGCCTCTTGGCTTCTTCACTTTCCTCCTCCTCCTCCTCAGATCCAAAGAGATCAATGTCATCATCATCTTTACTACCTGTAGCTCCACTTTCTGTGGTGTCTTCCACATGAGCAAGGCCATACTTGCCCAAAGCTTTCTTCACTCCTGGCAGGCTGGCCTTTTCCTTCTCGTAAGATTTGATGTGATTATACCCACGGAGGGCATGACACAAGTCGGCAGGTGGTGGGCCGGAGACGGCTTCAAATACTGCTACATCTGCTTGTGACGGCACATACGCCTCTACGTAACCCTTGTCCGCCAAGTAGTTGTTGAGCACCTGGAGGCCAGCAGGGCTTTTCAAGTCTCCAAAACCCATGGCTACGGCTAATCTAGAACTGGGAGGCAGCGAAGAAAAAGAGTCATGTAACTGGTCAGCGCCCAGCGCTAAGAGAAAAAAGGTCAGAGATGAATTATTAACACAACAGAATCACTCTGCCTTTAAAACACCCGGCGTAAAAGCACACTTGCTGAGTCACTTAGGTGAAATGCTGGCAGCCCCTGGGCTCCTGGCTGCAGCCTGTTCTAGGAAACCGGTGGAACCACCTCCATTCTGGGTGCTGTGAGGTTGTCACGTGTGATCCCAAGCAGGCAACGAAGTGGCTGCTCCCTATGTGGGTTTAGATAGGCCTCTGCGTGTTGGGGCCTGGAGCGCCCTGAGTCTCCTCCTCCTTTCTGCCGCCCACGAGGTTCCCATGGGAAGAGAAGGGTGAGGGCAGGCTTGTGGGACGAGCTGGCTCGGGTGTGTCTCCCCTCTGCCCCCTCAGGGCACCTGCTGCGCCTGAGGTACCCGCAGGCTGCTGGGGTTTGGACGAGGAAAGGCCAGTCTCCCCAGAGTTTTGTTGTTGCTGTCCTGGGCTCTGCAGGGGGCCCCCCTCCCCACCTCCCTCCCAGTCAACACCAGGCAAGGAGGCCAACTCTTTCCCCAGAAAGAGCCCAACCTGAAGCCTTTTCTCTCTTCCAATATGGAGTTGGGGGGGGGCGGCGGGGCGCAGAGAGGAGAGGCAGTGGTTGGCCCCTAGAATTCTTTTTTAAGATTTATTTGATATGGACCATTAAAAAAAAAATCTTTATTGAACTTGTCCCAGTATTGCTTCTGTTTTATTTATTTATCTATTTCTGGTTGTGAGGCACGTGGGATCTTAGTTTCCCAACAAGGGATCGAACCCACATCCCCTGCATTGGAAGGTGAGATCTTAACCACCAGGGAAGTCCCAGACCCCTAGAACTGTTGTGTGGAAATGTGGTTCTGCAAATAGACCAAAGGCCTGCAGACCTGGGAGGACTTCTCAGGCCCCTGGGTCAGGTCTTGTCCCACAGAGTAAAATCTTTAGAGCCCAAAGTCTGGAAAGAATGTCACTGGCTGCAAGTAATAGCAACAAATAAATTGCTCAAACAAAAATGCTAATAATTCCCTGTGCTGTACAATATAGCCAATATTTTACAGTACCTTGAAGTATAATCTATAAAAACCTTAATTCACTGTATTGGACACTTGAAAGTGGAACAATAATGTAAATCATCCATCCTATGATAAAAATGCTAATAATGTCAAATAAGAAGTCTTGGCAGGGTGACTTTAGGGTCAGCCTCCTTTCATCTTCATGCTCTGCTCCTCTGAGTGTGTCCGCTCATCCAGACTCCATCAGCTGTGCAAACCAGCATCTGGAAGACCATACCAAGCATGGGGTGTCTGTTTCTCATGTCTCTGCTCGAGGGCGAGGAGAAGTTTCCCGAAGCATTCAGCATTCTGCCTCAACCCAGGTGGACGGCCTGTGTCACATGTCTGCCCTGGTCCAGGTGCTGGCCAGAGGGTGGACTTGGCCATCATTGGCTTAGACCTGGATTGATGAGTTTCTAATATCGCTTGAAGCTTATTGCCAACAGGTACACAGGTGAACTTGTCTTAGAAAGAAGGAGAGAGAGCATCTTCCCCACAGCTCACTTCATACAGAGAGAAATGACACAGATCTTGGTAGACCCCAGGTAGCTTTCAGCTGAACTACTATCATGGCTTTAGATGAAAGCAGGTGGGGCACTGGGTGGGTGATCAGTGACACTAAGTTCCCCAGTGATATAGGAGCCAGCTGGGCAGCCCCCAGGGGCACTGGCAGCGCCACTGATTTCCATGTCAGGGCGGGGTCACCATCACCAGAGGCTATTTTTCAAAAGAAGCCAGAAATCCAAATCTTCACGTAAAATCTTACACTTCCTAAATATTGATAATGAATTCACATTTTTACTGACACGATGGGGCTAATAAAAATTGTCTAAGAGCTGGACTTCTAGAGATGGGAATACCAGACTACCTGACCTGCCTCTTGAGAAATCTGTACGCAAGTCAAGTAGTAACAGTTAGAACCTGACATGGAACAACAGACTGGTTCCAAATTGGGAAAGGAGTATGTCAAGGCTGTATATTGTCACCCTGCTTATTTAACTTATATGCAGAATATATCATTGCTGAAATGCCGGGCTGGATGAAGCACAAGCTTGAATCAAGATTGCCGGGAGAAATATCAATAATCTCAGACACAATATGCAAATGACACCACCCTTATGGCAGAAAGTGAAGAGGAAATGAAGAGCCTCTTGATGAAAGTGAGAGGAAAGTGAAAAAGTTGGCTTAAAACTCAGCATTCAGAAAACCGATATCATGGCATCTGGTCCCATCACTTCATGGCAAAAAGATGGGAAAACAATGGAAAGAGTGAGAGACTATTTTCTTAGGTTCCAAAATCACTGCAGATGGTGACGGCAGCCATGAAATTAAAAGGTACTTGCTCCTTGGAAGAAAAGCTATGACCAACTTAGACAGCATATTAAAAAGCAGAGATATTACTTTGCCAACAATGGTCCATCATAGTCAAAATATGACCAACCATAGTCAAAGCTATGGTTTTTCCAGTAGTCATGTGTGGATGTGAGAGTTGGACTATAAAAAAAGCTGAGTGCCAAAGAACTGACGTTTTTGAAATGTGGTGTTGGAGAAGACTCTTGAGAGTCTCTTGGACAGCAAAGAGATCCAACCAGTCCATTCTAAAGGAAATCAGTCCTGAATATTCACTGGAAGGACTGATGTGAAGCTGAAACTCCAATACTTTGGATGCAAAGAACTGACTCATTTGAAAAGATCCTGATGCTGGAAAAGATTGAAGGCAGAAGAAGGGTAGGTGAAGGAGGATGAGATGGTTGAATGGCATCACCGACTTGATGGACATGCGTTTGAGCAAGGTTTGGGAGTTAGTGATGGACAGGGGAGCCTGGTGTGCTACATTCCATGGGGTCACAAAGGGTTGGACACAACTGAGTGACTGAACTAAACTGAACTGAAGAGCTGGACCCAACTTGGAGCCCATGTGCTCCTTCTTTGGATAAACGGGTCAACATCTGGAAGTTGGGATGAGGCTTTGCTGTGGCCTCTTTGCACTGACTGGCAGCGGGACCCCTACTTTGGGAGACATCAAACATTACAGGTGAGGCCCGAGGGCACTGTTACTGTTCCCAGGTCTAGGGACCAGACCAGTTTCTAGCCATGATCTTCCAAACAGCACTAGAGAAGAGAGATATCAGAAACCAGGACACTCAGAGGAAATTACCAGGGATGTTTCCTGCAATGAATGTCCCAAGCTGTGCTGGAAACAGGTAGGGCGTGCATGCTGTGATTCATCATTTCATGTAATTCAGAACTGTAATTCAGAGATGTAATTCAGAACTCTTTTGGGAAATGAAAGGTGATGATAAAACAGACACCAGTTAGTTAGTTCAGTCGCTCAGTCGTGTCCAACTCTTTGGAACCCCATGAATCACAGCACGCCAGGCCTCCCTGTCCATTACCAACTCCTGGCATTCACTCAAACTCATGTCCATCGAGTCGGTGATGCCATCCAGCCATCTCATCCTCTGTTGTCCCCTTCTCCTCCTACCCCCAATCCCTCCCAACATCAGAGTCTTTTCCAATGAGTCAACTCTTTGCATGAGGTGGCCAAAGTATTGGAGTTTCAGCTTCAACATCAGTCCTTCCAATGAACACCCAGGACTGATCTCCTTTAGGATGGACTGGTTGGATCTCCTTGCAGTCCAAGGGACTCTCAAGAGTCTTCTCCAACACCACAGTTCAAAAGCAGCAATTCTTCGGCACTCAGCTTTCTTCACAGTCCAACTCTCACATCCATACATGACCACTGGAAAAACCATAGCCTTGACTAGANGCATCAATTCTTCAGTGCTCAGCTTTCTTCACAGTCCAACTCTCAAATCCATACATGACCACTGGAAAAATCATAGCCTTGACTAGACAGACCTTTGTTGGCAAAGTAATGTCTCTGCTTTTCAATATGCTGCCTAGGTTGGTCATAACTTTCCTTCCAAAGAATAAGTGTCTTTTAATTTCATGGCTGCAATCACCATCTGCAGTGACTTTGGAGCACCAAAAAATAAAGTGTGACACTGTTTCCACTGTTTCCCCATCTATTTCCCATGAAGTGATGGGACCAGATGCCACGATCTTCATTTTCTTAATGTTGAGCTTTAAGCCAACTTTTTCACTATCCTCTTTCAGTTTCATCAAGAGGTTTTTTAGTTCCTCTTCACTTTCTGCCATAAGGGTGGTGTCATTTGCATCTCTGAAGTTATTGAGATTTCTCCTGGCAATCTTGATTCCAGCTTGTTCTTCTTCCAGCCCAGCATTTCTCATGATGTACTCTGCCTATAAGTTAAATAAGCAAGGTAACAATATATAGCCTTGATGTACTCCTTTTCTTATTTGGAACCAATCTGTTGTTCCATGTCCAGTTCTAACTGTTGCTTCCTGACCTGTATACATTTTTCTCAAGAGGCAGGTCAGGTGGTCTAGTATTTCCACCTCTTTCAGAATTTTCCACAGTTTATTGTGATCCACACAGTCAAAGACTTTGGCATAGTCAATAAAGCAGAGATAGATGTTTTTCTGGAACTCTCTTGCTTTTCTGATGATCCAGCGGATGTTGGCAATTTGATCTCTGGTTCCTCTGCCTTTTCTAAAACTAGTTTGAACACCTGGAAGTTCACGGTTCATGTATTGCTGAAACCTGGTTTGGGGAATTTTGAGCATTAGTTTACTAGCGTGTGAGATGAGTGCAATTGTGCAGTACTTTGAACATTCTTTGGTATTGCCTTTCTTTGGGATTGGAATGAAAACTGACCTTTTCCAGTCCTGTGGCCACTGCTGAGTTTTCCAAATTTGCTGGCATATTGAGTGCAGCACTTTCACAGCATCAATTTTCAGGATTTGAAATAGCTCAACTGGAAGTCCATCACCTCCACTAGCTTTGTTCGTAGTGATGTTTTCTAAGGCCCACTTGACTTCACATTCCAGGATGTCTGGCTCTAGGTGAGTAATCACTCCATCGTGATTATCTGGGTGATGAATATCTTATTTGTATAGTTCCGTGTATTCTTGCCACCTCTTCTTTATATCTTCTGCCCTGTTAGGTCCATACTATTTCTGTCCTTTATCAAGCCCATCTTTGCATGAAACGTTCCCTTGGAATCTCTAATTTTCTTGATACTAGAATGAGAAACAGGTCTCTCCACTCTCAATGCCTCATCCTGAGAACTGGCTGAGAGCAAAACTGACACTTCCTGCTCAACTACCCAATCATGCCTCCTGCTCACCCCATTCCTCTGTCAATGATAAGAATCAATAATAAGAATAAAAGGAGGTTTTTTTGAGCCAACTGACAAATAGCTCAGAAACTTGCTTCCCAGATAACTCAAAACTGCTCCAGAGAAGCAGAGTTTTCAGCATAGCTGTATATCTATCAGAACAAAGAACATTAAATAAATCAGAGATGCATTTCTCCCAAGTTTAAAAAAAAAAACCAACAAATCATTACTTGCATGTACAGCATGTACAGTATGGCCTTGGCACATGAGAAGGGAGTCATTTTTTACATGGACATTCTTTACTTGTGGTCAGTGTGCCCTTTCGGAGAAGGCAATGGCACCACACTCCAGTACCTTTGCCTGGAAAATCCCATGGACAGAGGAGCCTGGGAGGCTGCAGTCCATGGGGTCACGAAGAGTCGGACACGACTGAGCGACTTCACTTTCACTTTTCACTTTCATGCATTGGAGAAGGAAATGGCAACCCACTCCAGTGTTCTTGCCTGGAAAATCCCAGGGACAGGGTAGCCTGGTAGGCTGCTGTCTATGGGGTCTCACAGAGTCGGACACGACTGAAGAGACTTAGCAGCAGCAGCAGTGTGCCCTTTTCTTTAATAATTAAAGCAGGGACTTTCCTGGTGGTCCAGTGGTTAAGAATCCTCCTGCTAATGCAGGGAACATGGGTTTGATCCCTGGTCCAGAAACTAAGATCTCACATGCCGTGGAAGAACTAAGCCTATGCTCCACAAGAGGAGAAGCCACTGCAGTGAGGAGACCATGCACCAAAATTAGAGAGTAGCACTCGGAGCAGCTAGAAAAAGCCCACACACAGCAGCAAGGAGCTAGTGTGCTGCAACCAAGACCCAGCTCAGCCATGAACACATAAACATAGCTAAAGCAGAGAGACAGTGTATGTTTGATGGGGCAGAGATGGGCTGTCTCAAGTTAACTCATGCATAAACCTGAATGACTTCCCTGTGTCTTAATATAAAAAAATTTATTTCATTTCCTACAAAAGAAAACTTTTCTGCCCAATCTTTGAAAAACGTACAGGACTTACAATGGAAAATTTTCTGTATGGTAGTTGTCACTTTTTCCTTATCCCAACAGTCTTTTTGAATAAAGTCTCTCATTTCATTCAAAAGAACTGGTCTTTTGCTTGACAAGAGAATCTCCAAGTCTGGAGCCTCTTAGAGAAGTGAATGCTTTCTCCAACTCTCTTCACTTTCCTTTTCAAAGTGACAATAAAATTCAACTTTATTAATTTCAGGGCATAGCTAATATAGTTAAAAGTAAGTGCTAAATTTGTTTGGTAAAATTATGGAAGAAGATGTTACCAGTTTGTTTTTTTTAATTTTTTTTTGTTGTTGTTGTTGAAAATTTATTAAACACCAAGGACTTCATTAACCATGTATCTTACAGCAGTAGAATGGGTATTACTACTTAGACCCATTTTACAAATGAAATGAAGTTAAGTGGAAGTTGCTCAGTCATGACTGAATCTTTGAGACCACATGGACTGTATAGTCCATGAAATTCTCCAGACCAGGATACTGGAGTGGGTAGCCTTTCCCTTCTCCAGGGGATCTTCCCAACCCAGGGATCAAACCCAGGTCTCCCACATTGCAGGCAGATCCTTTACCAGCTGAGCCACACAAATGAGAGAATTCAAATTGAATGAGGCTTAAGGTGAGATACAAGCCACTCAACTACTGTATGGCAGGCCTAAGATTTTAACCAGTTTGTCCAACACCGGTGTGGACACACATCTGTGTTTATTACACTCACTTTTTACTAGTCATCTGGAATTTTGAAATGACAGAACAATCAAGTATTTTACATATTCAGTTCAGTTCAGTCGTTTCTCTTTGCCATCCCATGGACTGTAACATGCCAGGCTTCCCTGTCCATCACCAACTCCCAGAGCTTGCTCAAGCTCATGTCCATCGAGTTGGTGATACCAACCAACCATGTCATCCTCGGCTATCCCCTTCTACTCCTGCCTTCAATCTTTCCCAGCAACAGGGTATTTTTCAGTGAGTTAGTTCTTCACATCAGTGGCCAAACTACTGGATCAGGTGGCCAAATTCTCTTATATATTAATTGGTGGTATTTTAGTAATCTCTAATATTTAGCAGTAGAGAGCATAGCAATCACCCTTATAAATAGAGTGAGGGGTTAAACTTTAGTTATTAATTTTATTAAAGGGATGGGTATGAATATGATCACTTATGGAGGAGATACAGAATTTAAATAAAATACAGATGATTAAGAGTGAAACCCTGGACAACACTGCTGTTTAAGAGCTAGTCAGAGAATGAAGATGTTAGGAAGTGTTTTTAAAAGAGTAGCTGGAAAACCAGAAGAAAGTTCAGTCACTGAAGGCAGAGGAATGTGGAATTTCAAGGATGAGATGGTCGATTGTAAAATGCAGGAAAGTGACATGAAAAAAGTACTATATAACTTTTTCACTTAGTAGTTAGGCCTTATTAATATCTCTGGCAAAGATAGTTTAGATGCAAGAGTAAGAACAAAATGTAGAGGTACGAAAGGGTGAGGTGAGGAGGTGTGGACCCAGAATATAAACTATATAAATTAGCCCCACGTGGAGCCATGGCGATGAATCGAAGTGTAGGAAGATGTACATATAGGACTAGATGTAGGGAGATGAAGGCATAAGGAAAGTTCACCGTTGCTGCTGCTTAGTCACTTCAGATGTGTACTACTCGGTTCGACCCTATGGACTGCAGCCTGCCAGGCTCCTGTGTCAATGGGATTCTCTAAGCAAGAGTACTTAGAGGGGGGTGCTATACCCTCTTCCCAGGGATCTTCCTGACCCAGGGATCAAACCCAGGTCTCCTGCATTGCAGGCAGGTTCTTTACTGCTAAGGCACCAGGGAAGCCCAAGAAAAGTTCATTATTTAACACATACTAAGTGTGAGCAGACTTGCATACTGAATTTAAGAAACAGGATTGGGAGCTCGTATACACCCGTGGTGGATTCATGTCAATGTATGGCAAAACCAATACGGTATTGTAAAGTGAAATAAAGTAAAAATAAAATTAAAAAAAAAAAAAAGAAAACAAACCCATGGGGGGGGGAAAAAAAAAGAAACAAGTCTGGAGGAAGATGGTGAAGATAACATACACAAAAGAGAAATAATTTGACTGCAGACTAGAGATTATCATACAGAATGACGTGAGTAAGAAAGAGAAAAGTAAATATTGTGTATTAACACATATGTGTGGAATTTGGGAAAATGGTATAGACTATTTTATTTGCAAAGCAGAAATGGAGAGGCAGACACAGAGAACAAATTCATGGGCGCCAAGCAGGGAGAGGGGAGGGCAGGATGAATCGGGAGACCGGGATTGACACACAGACACTAGCGGCACTGTGTATACAATGGACACCTAACGCGAATTTACCGCATAGCACAGGAGCCATACTCACTGCCCTGTGGCCACACACCGGGGAAGAAAACCCAAAAATAAGATACATAAGCATTCACGTGACTGATTCGCTTTGCTGTACAGTGGAAACTAACACAAGCTCAGACGGTGAAGTATCCGCCTGCAATGTGAGAGACCCGGGTTCAGTCCCTGGGTGGGAAAGGCTACCCACTCCAGTAGAGAATACCATGGACAGAAGAGCCTGGCGGGCTACAGCCCTTGGGGTCACACAGAGTTGGACACGACCGAGCAGCTAAGCACAGCAGAGCACAGAAACTAACAACATTGTAAAGCAACTATACGCCAATAAAAAAAATTTTTTTTGATGTGGAGCAAGTCCACTGAAAAGGAAGCAGATAATGAAATCCAGGTTACATGTGGAGTAATTGGCCATTAAGATTAAAAAATCAGAAGGAAAGAGAAAGTGATGAATTCAAATTAGAATAATGTTAAGAGAAAGATGTGGAGTTTCATACCTAATGGACTATCTTTTCACAAAAGTCAGGGAAATGGTCATATGCTGAGAGAGGCGGATGATACATAGTTGGATTGGTGACTGTTTGAGAGAACTGCTGGGGATAACTGCAGAAAATGCACTCAAGATGTCCGATGCTAACTGGGCACTGCATCTTAACACCCAGTTGAAGATTATAAGTCATTAGTCACACTTTCTTGTTGTAGCATTCAGCTTCTAAAATGAAATTTCTTACTTCAAGGACAGCTATTTTTTCCATCACTTTCAATAGCAGTGGATGTACATAATTTGAGGATAAATTCTTAGTTTGTCTCACTATATTTAAAAAACTGGAACTCAAATCTGTTTGAAATGTTAAGGTTATTTAAATGCATGAAAATTTAAATCCATAATTATGTAAATTAGAAAACTCTGTGTCCCTAGATTTGATAGAATTGTTAGCTGAATGAAACTGTTTTCATTTTGATGTTGCTTTGGGCCAAGGATCTAGCTATGCATTTTGATCCAATGATTTAACATCCAATTTGACACATATTTTAAAAAATCTGGTCAATAAATCTCTTTGGTCCTATTTATTTATTTATTTATTTTTCTGAGCCAAAGGTATATGAATGTTAACCTTTGTCTTCAAAGCTGTCATGATAAAAAATTTCGGTCTTTTTTTTGTTATTCCTTCACTGTCTAAATAAAAATTAAGTTGAAAAAAGCTACAAGCATTTGCATTAAACTACACTACAGAGATATTATCTGGTTGCTTTCTCTGTAAGCATTAAGTAAACCTTAACACTGCTTCATCTTCTATAGTGAATCTTATCCCAGTCAGGTTTTATTTCAGATGGGCTCTCATAGCCTTAAAGGACAAAAGCTCCTTTTGAAATGCAAATGATCACCTTTTGAAAGGATCATGTAACTCAAACAGCTTTAGAGAATCATTAGATTTTAAATGTAATCTTTAGGGATATTAAAATATAATACATTATTTATTAATTGTCAAATTCATATAGTTTATATTACCTAACTGCAAGGAGACCCAACTAATCCATTCTGAAGGAGATCAGCCCTGGGATTTCTTTGGAAGGAATCATGCTAAAGCTGAAACTCCAGTACTTTGGCCACCTCGTGCGAAGAGTTGACTCATTGGAAAAGACTCTGACGCTGGGAGGGATTGGGGGCAGGAGGAGAAGGGGACAACCGAGGATGAGATGGCTGGATGGCATCACGGACTCGATGGACGTGAGTCTGAGTGAACTCCGAGAGATGGTAATGAACAGGGAGGCCTGGCGTGCTGCGATTCATGGTGTCACAAAGAGTCGGACACGACTGAGCGACTGAACTGAACTGAATCTAACATAATCTCAATATGTACTGTGTTGTTTCTATGACTGCATTTTTGAAATAAGTGAGTGAAGTGAAGTTGCTCAGTCGTGTCCGACTCTTTGCGACCCCGTGGACTGTAGCCCACCAGGCTCCTCTGTCCATGGGATTCTCCAGGCAAGAATGCTGGAGTGAGTTGCCATTTCCTTCTTCAGGGGATCTTCCTGACCCAGGGATCAAACCCAGGTCTCCTGCATTGCAGGCAGATGCTTCAATCTCTGAGCACCAAGGGTATGTGAAGTGAAATTGCTCAGTCGTGTCTGACTCTTTGCGACCCCATGGACTGTAGCCTACCACCCTCCTCCATCCATAAGATTTTCCAGCCAAGAATATTGGTGTGGGTTGACAGTTTCTTCTCCAGAGGATCTTCACGACCCAGGGAGCAAACCCGGGTCTCCCACACTGAAGGCAGATGCTTTACCATCTGAGCCACCAAAGAAGTCCAAATAAGTATACTCTAAGGTAATTGACTTCAAGGATTATGCAGCTCATAAATATGGATGGACTAATGTTAAGTTTACTGCAAAGAGATGTGTAGTAAAATTTCTAAAATATGAAGCAGTTGACTCAGTTTGATATATTTAATTATAAAATATCTGTGGCTACCTACTACGTGCATGCTAAAACTAAAGAAAAAGATTTGTTTTGTTTTTAGTTTCACTTAGGACTTCCCTGGTGGCTCACATGGTAAAGGATCAGCCTGCCAATACAGGAGACTGGAGTTTGCTCCCTGGGTCAGGAAGATCCCCTGGAGAAGGAAATGGCAACCCACTCCAGTATTCTTGCCTGGAGAATCCCATGGACAAGACGAGCCTGGCAGGGTACAGTCCATGGGGTTGCAAAGGGTCGAACATGACTGTTCAACTAACACATAGTCTTAGATAAAAAGAAATAATTTAATAGGCAAGTAAGCTATGAAAGTATTCATGGTATAAACTATTTTGAGGATTATCTTCCAAATAATGGTGTTGCTTATACTGAAATTTGCTAACTAGACCATAAAAGATGCTTCATACACTGTTGTCAGTGCTGATAAGATAATAATCATAAAAATGTGTTACTCTACTCCTTAGAATGTCTTATGTCAGATGATGGTATATTGCATAGGCATGCCAGATAGCTTGTGCTAAGGGGGTATGGATTAAATATATCTAGATAGTCCTTTATGTGGAAACAGGAAGGACATGAAAGTTCCAAAGGCAGTACTCTCTAATCATGACTGACAGAGGAACTGGACTTCGGTTATTTGCTACTAAGTAGCCATTAGGAGGGGCTTCTCTGGTGGTTCAGAGGTAAAAAATCTGTCTGCAATGCAGGAGACTCAGGTTTGATCCCTGGATCAGGAAGATCCCTTGAAGGAGGGTGTGGAAACCCACTCCAGTATTCTTGCCTGGAGAATCCCTATGGACCAAGGAGCCTGGTAGGCTACAGTCCATAGGGTTAAAAAGAGCTGGACATGACTGAAGTGATTGAGCACAGAACAGTAGCAATTAGGAGGGCCTTCCCTGATGGCCCAGATGGTAAAGAATCTGCCTGCAATATTCCATCCTTGGTTTGGCAAGATCCCTTGGAGAAGGCAATGGTTATCCACTCCAGTATTCTTGCTGGGAAATCCCATGGACAGAGGTGCCTGGGGGGTTACAGCTCATGGGATCAAGGAGTCAGATACAACTGAGCAACATTCATATACACACAGCCACTGGGAAGCACTGAGCAGGCCATTTGGTGATACTGTGGAAAAGTGGAGAACAGGGCATGGGGGTTAGATGTGCACCCATGGCACATTATGTTATTTTGTCTAATCACTGTATTTTAA
This sequence comes from Cephalophus harveyi, assembly GCA_006410635.1. Classification (NCBI taxonomy): domain Eukaryota; kingdom Metazoa; phylum Chordata; class Mammalia; order Artiodactyla; family Bovidae; genus Cephalophus; species Cephalophus harveyi. Next base: position 13,087 of record SJYT01065284.1, on the reverse strand, counting down.
TACTTATGTATGCTACTTTCTAAGGTTCCATGGGTCAAATTTAAGTAGTTTAAATGTCTCACCAGTTGATTAACAGAGAAGAGACAAACTCTTCAACTTTTGATTATTTCCTCTGGAGTTTGATAAGATCTTTAGTTAAAATAGTCCAAGAAGACTAAAGCATTGGCATCTACAAGGCAGTTCAAAAACAGAGGCCACCATGGAAGTCCAAAGGCTCTAGAGTCAATAGTTTTAATACAGAGGAATTCTCAATCACATGATGCTTAATCTTAGACAATCAGCAAATACAACGACTTTCAACTTTCAGAGGTGGTTTACACATATTATTCCAGGAATCCACCATTACATAACACCAAAATAGGCAACTTCCAGTTACAGTCCCTCAGTTTTCCATTTTATCCACCTAAATGTGGGAATCATTTAAAAATAGAGATTTTTCCCCCAGTTTTATTAAACATTTTTACTTTACATTGGAGTATAGCAGATTAACAATATTGTGATAGTTTTCAGGTGGACAGCAAAAGGGTTCAAACACACATATACATCTATTCCTTCTCACCCAAACTCCGTTCATATACAAAAATAGAGATTTTGATATCTAAAAGTTTTTATGATAAGTAGAACTATGTCTATCTAATATGATAAATTTTAGGAAAGTAAAGGTCAGTGAATTTAAGAATAGGCTTTTGTTAATTTATATATCACTAAATGTATAATTTACCATTAATTTTATTTTCATCTAAATATACCCTCAGAATGTGGTAAACTGGAGAAGGGAATGGCAAACAACTTCAGCATTCTTGCCTTGAGAACCCCATGAACAGTATAAAAAGGCAAAATGATAGGATACTAAAAGAGGAACTCCCCAGGTTTGTAGGTGCCCAAAATGCTACTGGAGATCAGTGGAGAAATAACTCCAGAAAGAATGAAGGGATGGAGCCAAAGCATAAACAATACCTAGTTGTGGATGAGATTGGTGATAGAAGCAAGGTCCTATGCTGTAAAGAGCAATATTGCATAGGAACCTGGAATGTCAGGTCCATGAATCAAGGCAAATTGGAAGTGGTCAAACAGGAGATGGCAAGAGTGAACATCGACATTCTAGGAATCAGTGAACTAAAATGGACTGGAATGGGTGAATTTAACTCAGATGACCATTATATCAATTACTGTGGGTAGGAATCCCTTAGAGAAATGGAGTAACCGTCATGGTCAACAAAAGAGTCCGAAATGCAGTACTTGGATGCAGTCTCAAAAATGACAGAATGATCTCTGTTCATTTCCAAGGCAAACCATTCAATATCATGGTGATTCAAGCCTATGCCCCCAAACAGCAATGCTGAAGAAGCTAAAGTTGAATGGTTCTATGAAGACCTACAAGACCTTTTAGAACTAACTCCCAAAAAGATGTCGTTTTCATTATAGGGGACTGGAAGGCAAAAGTAGGAAGTCAAGAAACACCTAGAGTAACAGGTAAATTTGGCCTTGGAATATGGAATGAAGAAAGGCAAAGGCTAATAAAGTTTTGCGAAGAGAACACACTAATCATAGCAAACATCCTCTTCCAACAACACAAGAGAACTCTACACAAGGACATAACCAGATGGTCAACATCGAAATCAGATTGATTATAATCTTTGCAGCCAAAGATGGAGAAGTTCTATACAGTCAGCAATAACAAGACCGGAAGCTGACTGTGGCTCAGATCATGAACTCCTTATTGCCAAATTCAGACTTAAATTGAAGAAAGTAGGGAAAGCCAATAGACCACACAGGTATGATCTAAATCAAATCCCTTATGATTATACATTGGAAGTAAGTAATAGATTTAAGGGACTAGATCTGATAGAGTACCTGATGAACTGGATGGAGGTTCATGGCATTGTACAGGAGAAATGGATCAAGAACATCCCCATGGAAAAGAAATGCGAAAAGCAAAATGGCTGTCTGAGGAGGCCTTACAAATAGCTGTGAAAAGAAGAGAAGTGAAAAGCAAAGGAGAAAAGGAAAGATATAAGCATCTGAATGTAGAGTTTCAAAGAATAGCAAGGAGAGATAAGAAAGACTTTGTCAGTGATCAATGCAAAGAAATAGAGGAAAACAACAGAATGGGAAAGACTAGAGATCACTTCATGAAAATTAGAGATACCAAGGGAAAATGTCATGCAAAGATGGGCTTGATAAAGGACAGAAATGATATGGACCTAACAGAAGCAGAAGATATTAAGAAGAGGTGGCAAGAATACACAGAAGATACAAAAAAGATCTTCACGACCCAGATCATCATAATGGTGTGATCACTCACCTAGAGCCAGACATCCTGGAGTGTGAATTCAAGTGAGTTCACACAAACTCATGTGCATCGACTTGGTGATGCCATCCAGCCATCTCATCCTCTGTCATCCCCTTCTCCTCCTGCCCCCAATCCCTCCCACCATCAGGGTTTTTTCAAAGGAGTCAACACTTAGCATCAGGTGGCCAAAGTATTGGAAGTTCAGTTTCAACATCAGTCTTTCCAAAGAACACCCAGGACTGATCTCCTTTAGGATGGACTGGTTGGAAATCCATGCAGTCCAAGAGACTCTCAAGAGTCTTCTCCAACACCACACTTCAAAAGCATCAATTCTTCCGTGCTCAGCTTCTTTATAGTCCAAATCTCACATCCATACATGACTACTGGAAAAACCATAGCCTTGACTAGACAGACCTCTGTTGGGAAAGTAATATCTTTGCTTTTTAATATGCTGTCTGGGTTGGTCATAACTTTCCTTCCAAGGAGTAAGCGTCTTTTAATTTCATGGCTGCAATCACCATCTGTAGTGATTTTGGAGCACAGAAAAATAAGTCTGTCACTGTTTTCACTCTTTCTCCATCTATTTGCCATGAAGTGACGGGAGCAGATGCCATGATGTTAGTTTTCTGAATGTTGAGCTTTAAGCCAACTTTTTCACTCTCCTCTTTCAGTTTCATCAAGAGGTTAGTTCTTATTCACTTTCTGCCATAAGGGTGGTGTCATCTGCATACCTGAGGTTATTGATATTTCTCTCAGCAATCTTGATTCCAGCTTGTGCTTCTTCCAGCCCAGCATTTCTTATGATGTACTCTACATATAAGTTAAATTAAAAAAAAAAAAGTGAAGTCGCTCAGTTGTGTCTGACTCTGCAACCCTATGGACTCTGGGCTACCAGGCTCCTCTGTCCATGGAATTTTTCAGGCAAGAATACTGGAGTGGATTTCCATTTCCTTCTGGGGATCTTCCTGATCGGATTGAACCTGGGTCTACCGCATTGCAGGGAGACGCTTTATCATCTGAGCCACCAGATAAACAGAGTGATAATATATAGCCTTGATGTACTCCTTTTCCTATTTGGAAAAAGTCTGTTGTTCCATGTCCAGTTCTAGCTGTTGCTTCCTTACTTACATACAGATTTCTCAAGAGGCAGGTCAGGTGGTCTGGTATTCCCATCTCTTTCAGGTTTTTCCACAGCTTGTTGTGATCCACAGTCAAAGGCTTTGGCATAGTCAATAAAGCAGAAATAGATGTTTTTCTGGAATTCTCTTGGTTTTTCAATAATCCAGCAGATGTTGATAATTTGATCTTCAGTTCCTCTGCCTTTTCTAAAACCAGCTTGAACATCTGGAAATTTATGGTTCACGTATTGCTGAAGCCTGGCTTGGAGAGTTTTGAGCATTACTTTACTAGCATGTGAGATGAGTGCAATTGTGCAGTAGTTTGAGCATTCTTTGGTATTGCCTTTCTTTGGGATTGGAATGAATACTGACTTTTCCAGTCCTGTGGCCACTGCTGAGTTTTCCAAATTTGCTGGCATATTGAGTGCAGCACTTTCACAGCATCATCTTTTAGGATGTGAAATAGCTCAATTGGAATTCCATCAACACTACTAGCTTGGTTCATAGTGATGCTTTCTAAGGCTCACTTGACTTCCCACTCCAGGATGTCTGGCTCTAGGTGAATGATCACACCATCGTGATTATCTGGGTCATGAAGATCTTTTTTGTATAGTTCTTCTGTGTATTCTTGACACTTCTTCTTAATATCTTCTGCTTCTGTTAAGTCCATACCTTTTCTGTCCTTTTGAGCCCATCTCTGCTTGAAATGTTCCCTTGCTATCTCTAATTTTCTTGAAGAGATCTCTAGTTATTCCCATTCTATTGTTTTCCACTTTCTTTGCACCGATCACTGAGTAAGGATTTCTTATCTCTCCTCGCTATTCTTTGGAACTCTACATTCAAATGGGTATATCTTTCCTTTTCTCCTTTGCCTTTCACTTCTCTTCCTTTTAAAGCTATTTGTAAGGCCTCCCTAGACAACCATTTTGATTTTTTGCATTTCTTTTCCATGGGGATAATCTTGATCCCTTTCTGCTGTACAATGTCATGAATCTTTATCCATAGTTCATCAGGCACTCTGTCTATCAGATCTAGTCCCTTAAATCTATTTTTCACTTTCACTGTATAATCATAAGGGATTTGATTTAGGTCATACTTGAGTGGTCTAGTGGATTTCCCTACTTTCTTCAATTTAAGTCTCAATTTGGCAATAATGAGCTCATGATCTGAGCCACAGTCAGCTTCTGGTCTTGTTTTTGCTGACTGTATAGAGCTTCTCCATCTTTGGCTGCAAAGAATATAATCAATCTAATAGTATAATTGATATGTATATATCAATTACATGATATATATCTATAGTATATCTATATATACTATATATATAGTATATCTATATATCTATGTATATGTATATATATCTATAGTATAATTGATATGCCCAGAGAACAACAAACTAAAGTGAACTGAACTAGATTGGGTAGTTTCATTTCATGGAGAAAAAAAAAAAGCTAAAACTTACACTTTCATTCCTAGTAGAGGATTTTTTTACATCGTGGCTAAAACTTAATTGACAGAATCGAAAATCAAATCATATAAGTCAGCATGCACACACTTTGGGCTAACAGCAAAGCAGGCAAAGATGTGGCTTCTATCACTGAAACAAATCAGTGGGATTTACTGGGAGACTAAATTAGGATTTACTTTGTACATAACTGATACACTTGGATTTGCGTTTGACTTTTCTTTTGGTTCCATTTTTTGAGCAGTTTCCTCATCAGCAAATATAAACCATAATCTGCACACAACTCTAAGTAGTTAGCTGTATCTATAACTATGAAACTCTGGGAAATGATTCTATTTCAAAAGCAATAAAATGAAATTCTCCACAGGATTCCAGAAGCCAGTTGTTACAAGATAAATTGATCAAAGATAATTGAAAGAAAGGTGGGCACTAAGATTTACAGCCAATAAGTGCCAAGATCAACAGAACAGACTTTCCTTCAACTCAAAGAATAGATTCAATGTTTGTAAAGGAGTATATCATAGAACAGCTTATAGAACTTTCAGAGAGGATATTAAAATAAAGAAAACATTTTATTATGCATGTACAATTACGCCCATACGTGTGTAAGTATATATGTGTGTTTTATATGTATATGATAACTGTATATCATATATTTTATTTGTATATAGAAAGAAAGAGAATATAACCATTTTAAATAAGAAGATGGCATAATTATTCCTATTGTTATAGTGGTCTCCTGTGGTAGCTCAGATATTAAAGAATCCACCTGCAATGTAGGAGACCTGAGTTTGATCTCTGGGTCAGGAAGATTTCCTAGAGAAGGAAATGGTAACACACTGCAGTATTCTTATTTGAAGAATCCCCTGGACAAGAGGAGACTGGTGGGCTATAATCCATGGTGTTGCAAAAAGTTGGACACACATGTATTGTCATAAAACTGTGGCAAAACTGTGTACCTCTTAAATAATTGTACCTTATAAAGTGGACTGCATGCATGCATGCTAAGTCATCTCAGTCCCTGTCCCCAGGATTCCCCAGGCAAGAACAATGGAGTGGGTTGCCATTTCCTTCTCCACTGCATGCATGCATGCTAAGTCGCTTTAGTCGTGTCTGACTCTGTGCAGCCCTGTGTACAGCAGTCCACCAGGCTCTTCTGTCCACGGGACTCTCTAGGCAAGAATACTGAAGTGGGTTGCCATGTCCTTCTCTAATAAAATGGACTGGTTTTTGACTAACTTTCCACTTACTTTCACCATGCTTCATTTCCATAAATAATGCCAGTTATTTAAGCATTTGGATAGTTAAACATGAGATGAAAGATTTTGAAAGGAAATATGGTATGACTCACTGAATAGTCAGAGAAAGTGAGTAAGACAGTTAGGTCACTGCAGGACCATTTTACATAAGGCCACAGCAGTACATTTTAAACAATGGTGATGATGCTGATAGATCCAAAATTGAAAGTCAAACTTAATAAAATAATGACAAGTGATGTTTTAGTGATATATGTAGCTAGCTCTGAAAAGTAGGATTAGGGGATGCTGTCTAGCTACACAATAGATGTGTAAAGAGATTTGTCACTAAATCTAATGAGTATTTTTATTAACAGTTAACTCACTCTTCCTTTTTTTTTTTTTTTTAATGAGGACAGCATACTGAATCAAGGGACATCTAGATAATAGAAAGCCAGAGTATTGAGCAACATTGACTTCTTCTCTAAACAAGCCTTTATCGATTATTTAGTAGGTCTCTAGTGCTATGCTCCTTGCTACAGGTATAATCAATAGGGAGTAAGACAGACGTGGGGCCCTACCTCCAGCTGAGTCTGTAGAGTGTGGGGAAGAGATTCCCCACATAATGTGTTGGGTACTGTGGCAGAGGATATGCAGTCCTGTGGGAAATGAGATGAATGGCATCAAACACACATTCTTCAGGGCCTATCTGGCATTTATGGGAGAAGGATAGGACAAGTTGGAGTGAGCCAGGAGGAGAGGAAGGTGGTGTCTGCACCTGTGCTTTGATTAGCATTGCTGCTGACCAGGTGCTATGAAAAAATTCCCACCCAAAAGGACTGAATTCTCTATCATGAATTTAGAAGTAGGTAGGAAACAGTACAGTAAAGGCAATGTAATTGGGTGGCAATTACTCTGCTCAACTAAAGGTCTGATAAAAAGGTGAATAAGAGCAGAAAGAATTGGCAGCTAGAAGCCAAGGGTAAAAGTTTAAGGCCTCCGTGGCAGGGTATAAAGAGGTATTCATCATCTGTAACAGAAAAGTAGAAAAAGCTCCTGTGAATATCAAATTCTCAATCAAGGTAGACTACCTATATGAAGATTAGGGTCCTACTCAGAAATCACGGCACTGGGACATGTATGGATGGATAAAAGTCTTGAATCTTTCACTTTTCCAGAACTCTGTGAGCTTGCAAAAGTCACTCACTTTTAGGCACTAAGGGCTGGAGCTCTGCCATTGCTTGAAGATGATGCAAGTGTCTCTTGTTTACAAGATAACATACACTCTGTCAAGACATGCCCACACATGGCCAGTGCATGGGTAAGTCTCAACATAACCTGGTTGGGGATGCAGTGGGTCCACTAAGAGAGGAAAGGCCCCGTGAAACCGCAGGACCCAGACATCACAAACTGGCAGGAGCTGTGAAAATGAATACAGGACTGAATTCTGAGGGTACTGGATGAAGAGAGGTTTAACTTAATTTTGAATAAAAAGTACATTATTGATATAAGGGGTTTTATATTTTCAGATGTATGATTTAATACCCCAGCAAGAACCCTGGAAAATGAAGCATACAGTCTAGAATATACCATAAAGAGTGGAAAAATTGTGATCTATATAAGAATAAATGCTGGGGGGGGGGGAGTGTTGGTCCTAAGATGGTGGAAGAATAGGACGGGGAGACCACTTTCTCCCCCACAAATTCATCAAAAGAACATTTAAACACTGAGTAAATTCCACAAAACAACTTCTGAATGCTGGCAGAGGACATCAGGCACCCAGAAAAGCAGCTCATTGTCTTCGAAAAGAGGTAGAAAAAAACATAAAAGACAAAAAAAAAAAGAGACAAAAGAAGTAGGGAGGGAGCTCCATCAGGGAAGGGAGTCATAAAAAGAGAGAAGTTTCCAAACACCAGGAAACACTGCCGAGTCTGTGGCAAGCCTTGGAAGCACAGAGGGCAACATAGCAGGGAGGAAAAATAAATAAATAATTAAAACCCACAGATTATGAGCCCAATGGTAACTCCCCCAGTGGAGAAGCAGTGCAGATGCCTGCAACCATCACTAGCAAGTGGGGGCTGGGCAGGGAGGCGAGGGCTGCATTGCTTTTTAAGGATTGGGCCCGAATGCCCTGATCATAACCAGAGTGAAATAACTTGGGCTAGCAAACCAGACTGTGGGATAGCTACCACTTGAAAAGCTCTAACATGAGACACTGCCAGGACCACGCACAAAACAAAGGATGGAACAGAATTAGCCAGCTGCAGACCATTCCCCTCTGGTGACAGGCAGCCAGAGCTGGAAGGGCCAGAAGGGGGCAATCGCAGCCCCAGAGAGACATTATCTACCAAACTGTAAGCAAGCTTCTTTGCTAACTAAGATTTCTTGGGGTTCTGGACAGTCATCATCTGCCTGAGAAGGTGCGCCAGTGGTACACCCAGAAAATGGAACAGCAGGGACAGGAGAGGCAATAAGTCACAGCGACTGCCCTTGCCAAACACCTGAGCTACTCAGACCTAGGAAGGGCACAAAACACAGGCCCACCCGAGTTTGTGCCTCTGAGGGCTACCTGAGTGCCTGAACCTGAGTGGCTTAGACCTGGGAGGTGCATGCAGCCCAGGGCCGGCCTCAGATGGTTCCTGGCGGAACAACCTAGAGCCAGAGCTGTGTGCGCCATGAGCGGGGTCAGGCCCAGTGTGGCTGAGACACTGCGAGCACATACCAGTGTTATTTGTTTGCAGCGTCCCTCCCTCCCCACAGTGCGACTGAACAAGTGAGTCTAAAAAAAAGTGTCCACCATCACCCCACTTGTGTCAGGGCAGAAATCAGACACCGAAGAGACCAGCAAACACTGAAGAGACCAGCAAACAGAAGAAGCTAAAACAGGTGCAATAGATTAAAACCCTGTCATTAGTACCGACTACATAGGAGGGAGCCTATAGATCTTGAGAAATATAAGCCGGACCAAGGAAATATCTGAAAAAGAACTGACCCCACACTGTCCACAACACCAGAGAAAGTCCTAGATATATTTTTACTATTTTTATGATCATTCTTTTTTTTCTTTCCTTTTTCTTCTTTTTCTTTAACTTTTTTAAATTTTAAGTTCTATATTACTCCTTTAATTTTCATTTGTATAACCTACTATTACTATTCAAAAAAAAAAGACCCTATTTTTAAAGCAAACTTCATATATCAGTTCAGTTCAGTTCAGTCACTCAGTCATGTCCAACTCTTTGCGACCCCATGAATAGCAGCATGCCAGGCCTCCCTGTCCATCACCATCTCTCGGAGTTCACTCAGACTCACGTCCATCGAGTTCGTGATGCCATCCAGCCATCTCATCCTCAGTCGTCCCCTTCTCCTCCTGCCCCCAATCCCTCCCAGCATCACAGTCTTCTCCAGTGAGTCAATTCTTCACATGAGGTGGCCAAAGTTTGTTCCATGTCCAGTTCTAACTGTTGCTTCCTGACCTGCATACAGATTCCTCAAGAGGCAGGTTAGGTGGTCTGGTATTCCCACATATAAATAATTCTTGTGACTGTTTTTTTCTTCTTCTACTTCTTATTTTCTTTAATATTGTATTTTTGAAAATCCAACCTCTACTCTAGATTTTTAATCTTTGCTTTTTGGTATTTGTTATCAATTTTGTACCTTCAAAGACCCAATCTTCAGTACCCATTTTTACTTGGGAGTGAGATTACTGGCTTGACTGCTCTCTCATCCTTTGGACACTCCTTTTTCTCCACCAGGTCGCCTCTGTTTCCTCCCTCTCCCTTCTCTTGTCTACCCAACTCTCAATCTCTGTGTGTTCCAGATGGTGGAGAACACTTAGGGAACTGTTTACTGGCTGGATCTGTCTCTCTCCCTTTCATTCCCCCCTTTTATCCTCCTGGCCACCTCTGTCTCCTTCCTCCCTCTTCTCTTCTCTGTATAACTCCATGAACATTTCTGAGCGGTCCAGACTGTGGAGCACACACAAGTAAATGATTACTGGCTAGCTTGCTCTCTCCTCTTTTGATTCCACTTCATCTCATTCGGGTCACCTCTAACTCCCTCCTCCCTCTTCTCTTCTCCATGTAACTCTGTGAACCTCTCTGGATGTCCTTCACTGTGGAGAAATTTTTTCATCTTTAACGTAGATGTTTTATCAATGGTGCTGTATAGAAGGAGAAGTCTTGTGACTACTGTAAAAATAAGACTGAAAACCAGAAGCAGGAGGCTTAAGTCCAAATCCTGAGAACATCAGAGAGCTCCTTACTCCAGGGAACATTAATTGATAAGAGCTCATCAAATGCCTCCATACCTACACTGAAACAAAGCGCCACCCAAGGGCCAACAAGCTTCAGAGCAAGGCATTTCATGCAAATTCTCCAGTAACACAGGAACACAGCCCTGAGCTTCAATATACAGCCTGCCCAAAGTCACTCTAAACCCATTGACATCTCATAACTCATTACTGGACACTTCATTGCACTCCAGAGAGAAGAAATCCAGCTCCACCCACCAGAACACCGACACAAGCTTCCCTAACCAAGAAACCTTGACAAGGCACTGAAACAAACCCACCCACAGCAAGGAAACTCCACAATAAAGAGAACTTCACAAACTGCCAGAATAAAGAAAGACAACCCCAAACACAGCAATATAAACAAGATGAAGAGACAGAGGAATACCCAGCAGGTAAAGGAACAGGATAAATGCCCACCAAACCAAACAAAAGAGGAAGAGATAGGGAATCTACCTGACAAAGAATTCCAAATAATGATAGTGAAAATGATCCAAAATCTTGAAATAAAAATGAAATTGCAGATAAATAGTCTGNCAAACGCAGCAATATAACCAAGATGAAGAGACAGAGGAATACCCAGCAGGTAAAGGAACAGGAGAAAAGCCCACCAAGCCAAGCAAAAGAGGAAGAGATAGGGAATCTACCTGACAAAGAATTCCAAATAATGATAGTGAAAATGATCCAAAATCTTGAAATAAAAATGAAATTGCAGATAAATAGTCTGGAGACAAAGATTGAGAAGATGCAAGAAAGGTTTAACAAGGACCTGGAAGAAATAAAAAAGAGTCACTATATAGTGAATAATGCAATAAATGAGATCAAAAACACTCTGGAGGCAACAAATAGTAGAATATCGGAGGCAGAAGATAGGATTCATGAAGTAGAAGATAGAATGGTAGAAATAAATGAATCAAAGATGAAATAAGAAAAACGAATTAAAAGAAATGAGGACAATCTCAGAGACCTCCAGGACAATATGAAACGCTCCAACATTCAAATTATAGGAGTCCCAGCAGAAGAAGACAAAAAGAAAGACCATGAAAAAATACTTGAGGAGATAATAGTTGAAAACTTCCCTAAAATGGGGAAGGAAATAATCACCCAAGTCCAAGAAACCCAGAGAGTCCCAAACAGGATAAACCCAAGGTGAAACACCCCAAGACACATATTAATTAAATTAACAAAGATCAAACACAAAGAATAAATATTAAAAGCAGCAAGGGAAAAACAGCAAATAACATACAAGGGGATTCCCATAAGGATAACAGTTGATCTTTCAATAGAAATTCTTCAGGCCAGGAGGGAATGGCAAGACATACTTAAAATGATGACAGAAAATAACCTACAGCCCAGATTACTCTAGCCAGCAAGGATCACATTCAAATATGAAAGAGAAATCAAAAGCTTTACAGACAAGCAAAAGCTGAGAGAATTCAGCACCACCAAACCAGCTCTCCAACAAACGCCAAAGGATATTCTTTAGACAGGAAACACAAAAAGGTTGTATAAACTTGAACCCAAAACAACAAAGTAAATGGCAACGGGATCATACTTATCAATAATTACCTTAAATATAAATGGTTTGAATGCCCCAACCAAAAGACAAAGACTGGCTGAATGGATACAAAAACAAGACCCCTATATATGTTGTCTACAAGAGACCCACCTCAAAACAAGGGACACATACAGACTGAAAGTGAAGGGCTGGAAAAAGATATCCCACACCCAAATAGAGACCAAAAGAAAGCAGGAGTAGCAATACTCATATCAGATAAAATAGACTTTAAAACAAAGGCTGTGAAAAGAGACAAAGAAGGGCACTAAATAATGATCAAAGGATCAATCCAAGAAGAAGATATAACAATTATAAATATGTATGCATCCAACATAGGAGCACCGCAATATGTAAGACAAATGCTAACAAGTATGAAAGGGGAAATTAACAATAACACAATAATAGTGGGAGACTTTAATACCCCACTCACACCTATGAACAGATCAAATAAAGAGAAAATTAACAAAGAAGCACAAACTTTAGATGATACAATAGACCAGTTGGACCTAATTGATATCTATAGGATATTTCACTGCAAAACAATGAATTTCACCTTTTCCTCAAGTGCTCATGGAACCTTCTCCAGGATAGATCATATCCTGAGCCATAAATTTAGCCTTGGTAAATTAAAAAAAAAAAATTGAAATCATTCCAAGGATGTTTTCTGACAATAATGCAGTAAGATTAGATCTCAATTACAGAAGAAAAACTATTAAAAATTCCAACATATGGAGGCTGAGCAACACGCTTCTGAATAACCAACAAATCAGAGAAGAAATCAAAAAAGAAATCAAAATATGTATAGAAATGAACGAAAATGAAAACACAATAACCCCAAGCCTGTGGGACACTGTTCAGTTCAGTTCAGTCGCTCAGTTGTGTCCGACTCTAAAGCAATGCTAAGGGAAAGTTCATAGCAATACAGGCATACCTCAGGAAACAGGAAAAAAAATCAAGTAAATAACTAACTTTATACCTAAATCAACTAGAAAAAGAGGAAATGGAGAACCCCAGGGTTAGTGTAAGGAAAGAAATCTTAAAAATTAGGGCAAAAATATCTTCTTCTTGGACTGATCCTTTGATCATTATGTAGTGGCCTTCTTTGTCTCTTTTCACAGTCTTTGTTTTAAAGT
>SJYT01065274.1:0-30610 GCA_006410635.1 Cephalophus harveyi | reverse complement strand
GAAAAGACTCTGATGGTGGGAGGGATTGGGGACAGGAGGAGAAGGGGACGACCGAGGATGAGATAGCTGGATGGCATCACAGACTCGATGGACGTGAGTCTGAGTGAACTCCGAGAGATGGTGATAAACAGGGAGGCCTGACGTGCTGCGATTCATGGGGTCGCAAAGAGTCGGACACGACTGAGTGACTGAACTGAACTGAACTGAACTGATTTTGATTGGTGAGGTGATACCTCATTATAGTTTTGATTTGCATTTCTCTAATAATGAGCAATGTTGAGTGTCCTTTGATGTGTTTTTTAGCCATCTGTATGTCTTCTTTGGGGAAATATCTGTTTAGGTCTTTTTCCCACTTTTTGATTGGGTTGTTTGTTTTTCTGGTATTGAGTTGTATGAGCTGCTTGTATATTTTGGAAATTAATCCTTTGTCAGTTGTTGCATTTGCTATTATTTTCTCCCATTTTAAGGGAGAAAAGTGTATTTTTGTGTGTATTTTCATATTGCTTATAGTTTCCTTTGCTGTGCAAAAGCTTTTTTGTTTAATCAGGTCCCACTTGTTTACTTTTGGTTTAATTTCTGTTACTCTAGGGGGTGGGTCATAGAGGATCTTGCTTTGATTTATGTCATTGAGTGTTCTGCCTCTGCTTTCCTCTAAGAGTTTTATACTTTCTGGTCTTACACTTAAGTCTTTAATCCATTTTGAGTTTATCTTTGTGTATGATGTTGAGAAGTGTTCTAATTTCATTCTTTTACATGTAGCTGTCCAGTTTTCCCAGCACCATTTATTGAAAAGGCTGTCTTTGCCCCCATTGTATGTTCTTGTCTCCTTTGTCAAAAATAAAGTACCCATAGGTGCGTGGGTTTATTTCTGGGCTTCCTAACTTGTTCTATTGTTCTATATTTCTGTTTTGGTGCCCGTACCACACTGTCATTTTGACTGTAGCTTTGTAGTTTAATGGAAGTCAGGAAGCTTGATTCTTCCTGCTCCATTCTTCTTTCTCAAGACTGCTTTGGCTATTCGGGGTCTTTTGTGTTTCCATATGAATTTTGAAATTTTTTGTTCTTGTTCTGTGAAAAATACCATAGGTATTGCATTGAATCTGGAGATTACATTTGGTAGCATAGTCATTTTCACAATATTGATTCTTCCTACCCAGGGACATGGAATATCTCTCCATCTGTTTATGTGGTCTTTGATTTCTTTCATTAGTGTCTTATACTTTTCTGTGTACTGTTCTTTTGTCTCCTTAGGTAAGTTTATTCCTAGATATTTAATTGTTTTTGTTGCAGTGGTGAATTGGATTAATACCTTAATTTCTTTTTCTGATTTTTCATTGTTAGTATATAGAAATGCAAGTGATTTCTGTATATTGATTTTGTACCCTGAAACTTTGCCAAATTCACTGATTAGCTCTAGTAATTTTCTGATACTATCTTTAGGATTTTCAATGTACAGTACCATGTCATCTGCAGTGAGAGCTTTACTTCTTTTCCAATCTGGATTCCTTTTATTTCTTTTTCTTCTTTGATTGCTGAAGCTAGGACTTCTAGAACTATGTTGAGTAATAGTGGTGAAAGTGGACACCCTTGTCATGTTCCTGATCTTAGGGGGTGTGTTTTCAGTTTTTCACCACTGAGGATAATGTTTGCTGTAGGCTTATCATATATGGCCTGTACTATGTTGTGGTAGCTTCCTTCTATGCCCTTTTTAAAAAAGAGTTTTAATCACAAATGGTTGCTGAATTTTGTCAAAGGCTTTTTATGCATCTGATCATATGCTTTTTACCTTTCAATTGGGTATATCACATTGATAGATTTGCATATAGTGAAGAATCCTCGCATCCCTGGAATAAACCCAACTTGATCATAGTCTGTGAGCTTTTCGATGTACTGCTGAATTCTGTTTGCTAAAATTTTGTTGAGAATTCTTGCATCTATGTCCATCAGTGATATTGGCCTGTAGTTTTCTTTTTTGCTTTGTCTTTTTCTGGATTTGGTATCAGGGTGATGGTGGCCTCGTAAAATGAGTTTGAAAGTGTTTCTTACTCTGCATTTTTTTCAAAGAGTTTTAAAAGGATAGGCATTAGCTCTTGTCTAAATGTTTGATAGAATTCTCCTGTGACACCATCTGATCCTGAGCTTTTGTTTTTTGGGAGATTTTTGATCACAGCTTCAGTTTCAGTGCTTGTAATTGGGTTGTTCATAATTTCTATTTCTTCCTGGTTCAGTCTTAGATGATTACACTTTTCTAAGTATTTGTCCATCTCTTCCAAGTTATCGATTTTATTGCCATATTGTTGTTCATAAGTCTCTTATAATCCTTTGTATTTCTGTTTTGTCTGTTGTAGCCTCTCTTTTTTCCTTTCTAATTATGTTGATTTGATTCTTCTCTCTTTAATTTTTGTTGAGTCTGGCTAAAGGTTTGTCAATTTTGTTTATCTTCTCAAAGAACTGGTATTGAATATTTAAATTAAAAGATTTTTCAATCATTTTCCAACCATAATTTTAAGACTATTATCCTCTGAATATGTTGTGTTAATTTATGCATTTTCTGCCTGTCTCTTATACACATCTTTTTTGATTGTGTTAATTTATGCATTTTCTGCTTTACATTTGGAGAAACATTATTCATTACTTATAAAATTAACTAAGATTTTGACAAAAGGAATATATCACTTGTATAATTACTTATCTACCAGTGTTTTAAATCACTATTTTTTTCAAAATATGTACATTTTTCAATATGGATAGAATAAACTATAATGACCAAAAGCAGTACTGCTAAATTTAAGCCCCTTTTGTCTTACTTAATTTTCTTTCTTTTCTCTATTTTTTATTCATAAGAAAATTGCTTAAAACATTTTGGAACTCAGGTTTGAACAACATTAAAAATAATCATATTTACCGAGATACTTGGTACTCATATTCCAAATGAGATTCTACTTTTCAACGCTTTCCAACTTCTAATGTTTCTACAGAAAATCCATTCACATTTTTATTGGAATTTCTGATTTTTTTGCACTAGATTGGGAAGATAAATAGCAGCATTTGTTGGCTTATATGGGACCTTTCCTTATATTATAAATTTAAAACAAAACAAAGAAACTTTATTCTCATCTTTGAGAAATCTTGCTCCACATGATCCAAATGAATAGATTTTGCGGTACAAGACATTGTGCTTAATAACTAAGTTGTGTCTGACTCTTTGCAACCCCATGAACTGCAGCATGCCAGGCTTTTTGTCCATCACTATCTTTCTGAGTTTGCTCAAACTCAGTCCATTGAGTCGGTGATGCCATCCAACCATCCCATCCTCTGTCATCCCCTTTTACACCTGCTTTCAATCTTTCCCACCATCAGGGTCTTTAGTCAGCTCTTTGCATCCAGTGGCCAAAGTATTGGAGCTTCAGCATCAGTCCTTCCAATGAATACTCAGGACTGATTTCCTTTAGGAATGACTGGCTTGATCTCCTTGCAGTCCAAAGGACTCTCAAGAGTCTTCTCCAGCGCCACAGTTCAAAACTGTCAATTCTTCAGGACTCAGCCTTCTGTATGATCCAACTGTCACATCCATACACGATTGCTGGTAAAGCCATAGCATTGACTTTATGGACTTTTGTTGGCAAAGTAATGTCTCTGCTTTTTAAAACACTGTCTAGGTTTGACATAGCTATTCTTCCAAGGAGCAAGCGTTTTTTGAATTTTGTGATTGCAGTCACTGTCCACATTGATTTTGGAGCCCAAGAAAGTGAATTCTGACACTGTTTCCACATTTTCCTCATCTATTTACCATGAAGTGATAGGACCAGATGCCAAGATCTTAGTTTTTTGAAAGTTGAGTTTTAAGCCACCTTTTTTACTCACCTCTTTCACCCTCATCTAGAAACTCTTTAGTTCCTCTTCAATTTCTGCTAGTAAAGTGGTATCATCTGCATATCTGAGGTTGTTGATATTTCTCCTGGTAATCTTGATTCCAGCTTGTGGTTCATCTAGCCCTGCATTTCACATGATGTACTCTGGATAGAAGTTAAACAAGCAGTATGACAATATACAACCTTAATGTACCCCTTTCCAAATTTCGAACCAGTCATTTTCCATGTCCAGTTCTAACTGTTGCTTCTTGTCCTGCCTACAGGTTTCTCAGGAGGCACGTAAAGTGGTCTGGTATACCTCTCTCTTTAAGAATATTCCACAGCTTGTTATGATCCACACAGTTAAAGGCTTTAGCATAGTCAATGAAACAGAAGTAGATATTTTTTGGGGGAATCCTCTTGCTTTTTCTATGATCCAGAGTATGTTGGCAATTTGATCTCTGGTTCTTCTGCCTTTTCTAACTACTGGGTGTCATTTCCACTTGGTTCAGCCTATACATTCTTTCTGTATGTATATGTATCTCGTTGCAAACTTTTCCTAAAAGTAAATATTTCTTGATTCATTCTTCTTTTCTTTGGTAATTAAATGAGCACCTAGATTATTCTTTTGGAATGGTAGATAAACCTTGATTTACAAAATGTTGTCTTTTCAAGAACGGTGACTTGTATTAGTGCCAATTTCATAGAATCAGAGAACTGTTACCTAGAAGGAACTATATAGGTATTCTGCTATAACATTTTCATTTAGTTTGGAAAGCATCAAGCACAAAGTCACATGGTTGAGTATTGACAATGTGATTCTGGGAATGGTTCCTTAACCCACCAATAGGGTGATTTTTCTATTAACTTATTTATGAACATTTCCAACTGAATTAAGTTTTGACAAAAGCTCATCATAGGAGTTTCCTAGTTATGCATTTATGAAACCTTCAGAAGAAATCCAAACTGAATATCCCAAGGAAAAATAAGCAGTCAGATGAACAAAATAAATGAATTGGCAAGTTAACCATAAACATAACCACAAGCCAGAATTAGGGGGATAAAAGGGGAAAAGAAACTTTAAACTTCTGCCTCATTTTTTCTTTGAAGAGGCTTGAATTTTACACAGAAAAGTAAGAGTGTAATAGATTATTTTTTTAAAGTGCAGTATAGCCTTGGTTCTGCTGTGAATTCTCAGTGATGTATAAAATCAAATTTTTTTTTTTTGGAAGCTAATTTTCCATCATCTGTAAAATTAGTGTGGGAATCAAATTAGCCACAAGATCTCTTTCAACTCTAAAAACCTTAGTTATAAAATAAACAACAAAAACAAAACAAAAAGCCACTTTTTTGTTATAGTTTCTCAAATATTTGCTAAATGGGTAGCCACACAATGTCACTTCTCAGATATTATAGCAATGATTGCTTTGAGGAACATGTCATGTCTGACTCTCTGTGACTCCATGCATTGTAGACTACCAGGCATCTCTGTCCATGGGATTCTCCAGTCAAGAATACTGGAGTAGGTAGCCATTCCCTTCTCCAAGGGGTCTTCCTGACCCAGGGACTGAACTCAGATCTGTACGTTGCAGATGGATTCTTTACCATCTGAGCCATCACGGTAGCCCATATAAAGTATAGGAAGTTACATGAAATAAATGCTAGCATTGTTATGATCCACACAGTTAAAGGCTTTAGCATAGTCAATGAAACAGAAGTAGATATTTTTTGGGGGAATCCTCTTGCTTTTTCTATGATCCAGAGTATGTTGGCAATTTGATCTCTGGTTCTTCTGCCTTTTCTAACTACTGGGTGTCATTTCCACTTGGTTCAGCCTATACATTCTTTCTGTATGTATATGTATCTCGTTGCAAACTTTTCCTAAAAGTAAATATTTCTTGATTCATTCTTCTTTTCTTTGGTAATTAAATGAGCACCTAGATTATTCTTTTGGAATGATAGATAAACCTTGATTTACAAAATGTTGTCTTTTCAAGAACGGTGACTTGTATTAGTGCCAATTTCATAGAATCAGAGAACTGTTACCTAGAAGGAACTATATAGGTATTCTGCTATAACATTTTCATTTAGTTTGGAAAGCATCAAGCACAAAGTCACATGGTTGAGTATTGACAATGTGATTCTGGGAATGGTTCCTTAACCCACCAATAGGGTGATTTTTCTATTAACTTATTTATGAACATTTCCAACTGAATTAAGTTTTGACAAAAGCTCATCATAGGAGTTTCCTAGTTATGCATTTATGAAACCTTCAGAAGAAATCCAAACTGAATATCCCAAGGAAAAATAAGCAGTCAGATGAACAAAATAAATGAATTGGCAAGTTAACCATAAACATAACCACAAGCCAGAATTAGGGGGATAAAAGGGGAAAAGAAACTTTAAACTTCTGCCTCATTTTTTCTTTGAAGAGGCTTGAATTTTACACAGAAAAGTAAGAGTGTAATAGATTATCTTTTTAAAGTGCAGTATAGCCTTGGTTCTGCTGTGAATTCTCAGTGATGTATAAAATCAAATTTTTTTTTTTTTGGAAGCTAATTTTCCATCATCTGTAAAATTAGTGTGGGAATCAAATTAGCCACAAGATCTCTTTCAACTCTAAAAACCTTAGTTATAAAATAAACAACAAAAACAAAACAAAAAGCCACTTTTTTGTTATAGTTTCTCAAATATTTGCTAAATGGGTAGCCACACAATGTCACTTCTCAGATATTATAGCAATGATTGCTTTGAGGAACATGTCATGTCTGACTCTCTGTGACTCCATGCATTGTAGACTACCAGGCATCTCTGTCCATGGGATTCTCCAGTCAAGAATACTGGAGTAGGTAGCCATTCCCTTCTCCAGGGGGTCTTCCTGACCCAGGGACTGAACTCAGATCTGTACGTTGCAGATGGATTCTTTACCATCTGAGCCATCACGGTAGCCCATATAAAGTATAGGAAGTTACATGAAATAAATGCTAGCACTACTTAATATTGAAGATAAAGTCTTCATTAAACCAAAAATAGATTTTAGTAATCAGTTTACTTTTAGATCTCAGTCTCTCATAAATTTATTTTTGAAATTATCCCCATCATTGACATTTTTTCCTCTGTAAAATAAATACCTAATTAGAAATTTGAATATGCTCAGTAAACTTAAGCAAGCCTCATTAAAATATCAGAGCTTATTACTATGTTCAGTATTCTTTACTAACTTTGAGATGTCAATGGATCTTACTAAAGAGACAGGAACCTGGACAAAATTGCAGAGCAAAAATATGGCTGCAATCTTGTTCTCTTAGCATACATTCCTCTAAATATTTCAGTTCTAGAAACTGCCTTTCAGATTTCAGTCAAACTTTGCATTGAAAATGAAAATGAATTTACTGTAATTTACTGAGCCAGTACTGGACTACTTGATGGATGGGTGAGGGATAGAAACTGAAGAATTCATTCTGTTGGTATAGAGTGCTTTTCTTGTGTGAGTTTCAGTAAAAAGAATGAAAAACAAGTAGATTTGAAAAATGGTGCCATTTAATTTAAGATTTTATTTTCATCCAAATTTCTGTTTGGCAACTTGGACACTACTAGTTCAGGGCAACTCTTTTCCTTCTAACTGCAGTCTTCTTTAATATTTTCTGGGTGTATTAAAAACCTCTACTGATACCAATTTTTTTACCTTAGTTTCCTTACATAGGTTTTCTAGGTTGGATTTTACTAATTTATTTCCCATTAATTTTTATCTACTAATAAGCTGGCAGAATGACTTACAATAAGCATGGAAAGAAGATAGCATGCCAAAATGGTATTTTCATTTCATCCTGGAACATAAAAAGAAGGAAGATACCACTTTCATCATTTTGATATGAATACTTTTTTCACTCTTGGAATGAAAGAGTATATCTTGCTTTATTTGAAAAGTGTTTCCCTTAGGAATAAAAGAATTGTAAAAAAGGAAAACAGGTTATACTCTCTAATACTTTTACCTAGACTACCTGGCTACCTTTTCTTATAAAACCAGTCTTCTGAAAAGATGAAATAAATTTATTGTCAGGTATGGTTATACTTTTGGTACAGAACATTTATTCAGTTTATTAATTTTTTCTCACGTTGTTAATTAGTAATTTTGCCAACAAATGCCAGAAGTAAAGAATCTCCCTTCCCCACTTTCTAAAATTTATTGATAAATAGAGAATTGGATCATGTGATTATGGAGGTTGAAAGAGGATATATACATGCACATAGGAATTTTATACATATATAAGAATTATATGTATTTATATGAATCATGCATAGAATTATATATGTGTGTGTGTGTATGAATTAGCTTACACCACTAGAATGACTGTAGAGTCCTATAATCTGCCATCTGCAAGCTGAAGACCCAGGAGAACCATTGGTATAGTTTCAGTTCACATCCTAAAGGCCTGAGAAGCAGGAGAACTGATGGTTTAAGTTCCAGTCTGAGTGGAGGAGCAAACCAATGTACTAGTTATAAAACAGTATGAAAGGAGGAGAAAACACAATAGCCCAGACAAAGAAAGTGAATTCTCCCCTACTTTGACTTTTATTCTATTCAGGTCTCCTACAGATTGTATAGGACCTACTTATAATGAGGATGACAATCTGCTTTACTTAGTCTCCCAGTTCATGGTTGAGAAAACTTGCTTTAAACTATCAATGAGTGTGATACACTTCACCTTCCATTCAGATCTCAAGCCAGAGAAATCTATATTTTTCTTTCCTTCTCTAGTCTTCTTCAACCAGTTTGTTCTTGCTCATAGAAAATATTATAGAGGCTAAGACTGGCAGAGTGTCTGGGTTTACCAGCTGATGCTGAAAAAAAAATCACAATCTAATTATAAATGTCAACTGGATTGGCTTACTTCTAAACCTGTCACATGGCAGTTATAAGGCTCTCCTACTCTCTCTATCACAATCTATCTGATTGTCCAAAAGGTACCAAGATAAAACATGAAGGATTGGTTGTAAAACCAATGAAACCAAACTTTATGAAAACTTCCCTCTCTAAGTAGGAGGCACTTAAGTTATGAAAGTTCATATTCATATGCTTTCATCTAGAGCAATGACAAAATTCAGTTCTCCAGGGTAGGAAGAAATGAGTAGTCTGAAACAGTTCTCTTATGGGGTGAGGGGTAAGAAGATATCCTTATAAAGACACGTTTGCTAATCTGTAGGATTAGCAAATCCTAGACCAATAGCGAATCTAGACCAATATTTTGGTCTAGAACCAAGATATTTTCTTAATATTAGCTGGATTATCTACCCTTCAACTGTCCCTAGTCACTACCAATTTGTTGTCTTAGAGGCCCCTCAAATAATGGACCTGACATAATCCGTTTTATGAACTCAATTGTCTTCCCCGTCCAAATTCATATGTAGAAACCCTTAATGCCTGATGTGACTGTATTTTGGCACAGGGCCTATAAAGAGGTATTAAGGTTAAGTGAATACATAAGGAAGGACGGGGCCCTAACCCAATAGGACTGGTGGACATAGAAAAAGAAGGGGCTTCCCTGGTGGCTCAGAGGTTAAAGCGTCTGCCTCTAACACAGGAGACCTGGGTTCGATCCCTGGGTCGGGAAGATCCCCTGGAGAAGGAAATGGCAACCCACTCCAGTATTCTTGCCTGGAGAATCCCATGGACAGAGGAGCCTGGTGGGCTACAGTCCATGGGGTCACAAAGAATCGGACACGACTGAGCGACTTAACTAACTAACTACCAGGGTTTCAGTCGCACAGAGAAAACACTGTGTGACACCATGTGAGGCTACAGTGAGAAGGTCTACAAGTCAAGAAGGAGAAATCAAAGCCACTGATGCCTTGATCTTGGACTTGCTGCCTCTAGAACTGTGAGAAATAAATTTTTGTTGTTTGAGCCACCCAGTGTGTGATGTTTTGTTATGGCAGCCTCAGCAGATTAATATAACCTCCTAGATTTATAGTGGCTTGATTCTTTATATACCGTAGTATCCTCTATTATAAAAGTAAAATCCTGTGTCATTGCATTATTTACACCTGTAGTTTTAAAACAGCATGATATGTCATAAGTAATATGAAAAAGTGATATAAAGATACTACAGAATTTCAATGTCTGTTTTACTGAGTGGAAATGACAGAAATTTTTTGAAATAATAAAATTTAAAGAAGTAATTAAAAGTGGAATTTTATACAGCAAAACATAGCCAGGGTTTTTAAATGATGATGTAGAGATTTGTTCCTAATGAGACCAAATGTTCAATATAAGCATGCAAGTTTTCTTCCTATTTTGTTTTTGTTTTTGAGCCTATTTCTAATTTCCATTCTCCTCTCAGATGGTTTCCATTTAGTCTATTTACTGAAGTTTCCTAATCCATAGTTTCAAATGTAAGTAATTTTCAATGAAGCCACTTCAGAGCATTGTTTTTGGAGCATTGGAGCTATCGTCATTATTTAAACCAGTATTGTTCTTTGAAATTATCTAGTCATTCTCCAACACTCTCAAATTTCAAATAGCACTGTGCAAACATACATGGAGTGCTTTCTACCCATTCATTTCTCCCTAATAATTATGGTCAACATACTCTATTAGGTTCAAAGTTTATGAGGCTATGATGTAACTTTGCCAAAATGTCTTACTGTCTAGATATTTCCCATTTATTTTCTGTTGTTTTATAGATACCCAAGTAACTTTTTCATTAAACTCAATAAGATGAAAAGGCTCATGCTTAAGTTAACATTTCATATTCTGATACATCAGCTCTTTCCAAATGCATCTGGCAATTTAGGTTTGCATCAGTCTCCACAGTCCACTATAATTCCTGTGCAAAGTTTCTGGCAGTGCTTGACTTTTTCTTCTATAAAAACAATTTTAGACAAGCATTGCCATTGCTGAGTCCTAACCAAAGAAGTAGCTCAGGATAGAGCCCATTTCAGATCCGAGTCTCTAACATGATCAAAATAATCTGTCTTGTTAGAAGTCAATTACAGAGGCCCCAGAGGTCCTCTTATCCTTGTGAGGACTACATGGGGCCCAAATAATGAAATTTTTATGTTTAGTCTCTTCTCATGACTGGTTACATAACCCACTATAAATTAATTAGACTAAGTCCCTAAATCTGAGCCTGCTCTGTCTCTTTTGTGGCCTTTCAGAGCAGAAAAGTAAAACATGTTTAGTAATTTGAATTCAATTCCCCTCTGCCTACTCTGGGATATTGCTCTATCAATGCCCTCTCTTTAAAATGGACATTTCCCTCTCTCTTGCTCTTTTTTATAATATTAACATGTTCAAGTTCCATGGTCTTAACACTATATAAAGAATTTTCCCTCAGCCTAATTTAAAAGAACCTTCCCTCAGACAGGGATATTCCTCATCCCTCGATATCTCTCCTTACACTTCTCAATGCAGATAAATATCTATAATATCATCTTCCCATTAACATTTGGTTTATTTTTCCCTTTGATTAAAAGAACAATTTAGATATAATGAAATATTAAGTGTAAAGTTGTTTGAGTTTTCACAAGTGCATGCAACTGTATTAACCCACACCTCTATCAAAACACAGAACAATTCCATCCTTGGAAATTTCCCTTTTCAGTCAATCCTTCACAACCTCAGAAGTAACACTATTTTTATTTCTGTCATGATCATTTGGTTTCCCTATTATAAAAATTCACATAAATGAAATCACACAATAGCTGTTCTTTTGCATTGGCTATTTTTACTTCATATATTTTTGAAATTTAGTCACACTGTTGAATGTATCAGTACTCTGTTCTTTTTAATTGCTGAGTACTATTCTGTCATACAAATATGCCACAGTTTGTTTCTCCAGTTGACTGAAACCTGGGTTGTGTCTGGTTTTAGCTATTAAAAATAAAGTTACTAATGAGCATTCATGATCACAGTTTTTTAATGGAAATATATATATTTTTGACAAACACTTAAGAATGAAATTACTCAAACATAGGGTAGAAAATCTATGTTAAACTTTATAAGAAATTTCCTAATTTACTTTGCATTAACTTTTACATTTTTATAATCTACATAATCCTTTTTTACTGAATCATATCAAACAACATACTTACAAAACAGCAAAAAACACTCTATAACTTCAAAATGTCTTTCCCTATACTTTTCATCTTCATGATAAGATTACTAATAATAATCTCCAATTGTTTCTTTTAGTGGATAATTTAAAGAACTCCTTGTCTTTTAATACCGTATGCCCCTGTGAACATTTCTTGAAATTTTATCTCAGGCTTCTGGGACAATTTTTCTCCTTTCTATCTTCAGTCTCCTCAGAATTGTCCTTATTCCTTTACATATTCCTTCAAAGCCTAAATTATACAGGCCTATCCTTAGTGTCTGTCTGTCTTTCTGTCTAGCTGGTCTCTCTTCTTTTCCTGGTTATGTCCTTGGACAGTCTCAAGCACAACCCTGGCTTTATTGCTATCTATATGCACTGATTCCCAGAGTGAAATCAAACACTTCGATGTTTTGAGCTCCAGATTTATATTCTTTTTATTATCAAATGCTCCTTTTCATGTGGATATAATATGCTTATTCCATGGAAGATACCGCATTCATCTTAATATTCTGTTCATAGTTTTCAATGGATTTTTACCTCTAAAATATATTAAATATAGTCAGTACAAGAAAACTAAAAGCCTGGTTCTTTGATCATGAGACATGTGGGTCATAGTCAGTGATTCTGATGGTTCAAAAGGTTGCTCTGACTCTGATTTATAGTTTTAAGTAACTGAAAGGATTTCACTCAGAATTTCTCATTATTTATTCATTGGTCAAAGAAAACTTGCAATTCAATTGACTCTCAGATAGATAATGAGCAAGATGGGCAAGAGTTGGAGGCAAAAGTAGCAACTGGCTAAACTAATATTTTAGGGGGGAACAATCCATCCATGTTTCTAACTTTTTCTGTAGAAGATTCCCAGTATCATTTTAGATGGGGATGGTGCCATTTTTCTATTGACAAACATAGTTTGAAGTACTGAAGTATCAAAATAAGATTTTAGAAAGGAAGATGCCACACTTGTTTGTGTGTCAGATTGTGTGAATATGTGTGTGTAGGTGAGGAGGCTTAAAATAGGCTATGCAGATTATTTCAGGACTGATCCAATGCATACACTTACTTAAGCTAGGAAGGTTTTTTTTTTTTTTCAGTCATTCCCCTTTTCTCCTAGAGTTGATCAATTTTGTTTGCCATTTCTAACCTTTTCCTATCCAGTGAAGTTTATTTTATCTGTAAAATATCTGTTGACTCTATTTTATATACTTTGTTTCCATTCCTAATTAGTTATATAGCATATGTAGTATGTCTTGTCTATAATATTAAAATAAATAAATTAAATGCTCTACATCATGAAACCAGGTGCTTTGTTCTGAGGTCCATAACACATAACTGTTTGGAATGTAAACTCTTTTTAACATAATTCTTATTATGTTGCTGCAGCATAAACCCATCTTTGCCAATTGTTTTCACCTAGCTTTAAAGATAGTGTCTTGTTTCCTGAATAGGATGCTAGGCTGAGTTTGACAATGGCTATATCTCTGTGCCCCTTTTATTTACTCACCAAATGTTTACAGCTTCCATCACTGTTCCTGTTGTTGTTCAGTCAGCCAGTCAGGTCAGACTCTTTGCAAACCCATGGACTGCAGCACACCAGGCCTCCCTGTCCCTCACCATCTCTCAAAGTTTGCCCAAATTCATCTCCATTGCATTGGTGATGCTATCCATTCATCTCATCCTCTAAGGCCCTCTTCACCTTCTGCCTTCAATCTTTCCCAGCATCAGGACTTTTCCAATGAGTTGTCTGTTTGCATTAGATGACCAAATACAGGAGTTTCAGCTTCATTAGCAATTCTTACAAGTATTCAGTGTTGATTTCCCTTAAGACTGACCAATTTGATCTTCTTGCTCTCCAAGGGACTCTCAGGATTCTTCTCCAGCACCACAATTTGAAGGCATCAATTCTTCGGTGCTCCGCCTTCTTTACAGTCCAGCTCTCACAACCATATGTGACCACTGGGAAGATCATAACCTTGACTGTATGGACCTTTGTCAGAAAAGTAATGTCTCCATTTTTCAACACACTGTCTAGGCTTGTCATCGCTTTCCTGCCAAGTAGCAAACATCTTCTGATTTCATGACTGCAGTCACCATTCACTGTGATTTTGGAGCCCAAGAAGAGGAAACCTGTCACTACTTCCACCTTTTCTCTTCTACTTGCCATGAAGTAATAGGGCCTGATGCCATGAACTCAGGGTTTTTTTTTTTTTTTTTTTTATGTTTAGTTTTAAGTCAGCTCTTGCACTCAACCTCCCTTCACCCTCCTCAAGAGGCTCTTTAGTTCCTCTGTGCTTTCTGCCATTAGAGATATCATCCACATATCTGAGGTTGTTGTTGTTCTCCTTCCTATCCTGATTCTAGCTTGTAATTCATCCAGCCTGGCATTTCTCATGATGTGCTCAGCATATAGATTAAACAAACAAGATGATAGCAGACAGCCCTGCCTTACTCCTTACCCAATCTTGAACCAATCATTTGTTCCATACAAGGTTCTAACTGTTGCTTCTTGACCCCCATACAGGTTTCTCACGAGACAGCTAAGATGCTCTGGTATTCCCGCCTCTCTAAGAGCTTTCCACAGTTTATTATGATCCACACAGTCAAAGGGTTTGGTGTAGATGATGAAACAGTTAGATTTTCCTGGAATTCCCTAGTTTACTCTAAGATCCAGTGAATGTTGGCAATTTGATCTGTGGTTCCTCTGCCTTTTCTAAACCCAGCTTGGACATCTGGTAGTTTTGTTCACACAATGCTGAAGCGTAGCATGCAAAATTTTAAGCATGACCTTACCAGTGATAGCTTACAGTGAATGTTGTCAGATTTATGATCTATGAAGAAGAAGATTTAGCTGTGGGGCCAGTGACCAGGCTTGATCACTCAAGAGCTTTTGTATAGCAGAGGTTTATAACAGTGAAAAGGGACAGAAAAAACTTCTGACACAGACATCAGAAGAGGGGTGGAGAGTGCCCACCTCGCTAGTGTTAGCAAGGGAGTTATATATTTTTTAAGTTATTTATTACAATAAATCAAAAGAATGACTCAAGATTGTAAAGATCTTACTAGACCCACTTATATGCAGAGTACATCATGAGAAACACTGGGCTGGATGAAGCACAAGCTGGAGTCAAAATTGCCAGGAGAAATATCAATAACCTCAGATATGCAGATGACACCACCCTTATGGCAGAAAGTGAAGAACTAAAGAGCCCCTTGATGAAAATGAAAGAGGAGAGTGAAAAAGTAAACTTAAACCTCAACATTCAAAAAACTAAGATCATGGCTTCTGGTCCCATCACTTCATGGCAAATAGACAGGGAAATAGTGGAAACAGTGGCAGACTTTAGTTTTTTGGGCTCCAAAATCACTGCAGATGGTGACCGCAGCGATGAATTAAAAGACGCTTGCTCCTTGGAAGAAAAGTTATAGCCAATCTAGACAGTATATTAAAAAACAGAGACATCGCTTTGCTAACAAAGTTCCATTTAGTCTAGGTTATGTTTTTTCCAGTAGTCACGTATGGATGTGAGAGTTGGACTATAAAGAAAGCTGAGTGCTGATGAATTGATGCTTTTGAACTGTGGTGTTGGAGAAGACTCTTGAGAGTCCCTTGGACTGCAAAGAGATCCAACCAGTCCATACTAAAGGAAATCAATCCTGAATATTCACTGGAAGGACTGATACTGATGCTGAAACTTCAGTACTTTGGCCACTGGATTCAAAGAGCTGACTCATTTGAAAAGATCCTGATGCTGGGAAAGGTTGAAGGCAGGAGGAGAAGGTGACAGCAGAGGATGAGATAGTTGGATGGCATCACTGACTCGATGGACATGAGTTTGAGCAAACTCTGGGAGTTGGTGTTGGACAAGGAAGCCTGGCATGTTGCAGTCCATGGGGTCACGAAAAGTTGGATATGACTGAGCGACTGAACTGACTGAACTGAGTTGTTCCCTTGAGGAACAAAATTGCCCCCAGTTGAGAATTACTTCTCTAAAGGAAAGGTGAGAAATTGAATGGCATCATGAAAGGGTTATAATGTCCTCTGAGGCTTTCTTTTTTTCAAGTGGGTTTGCTTTGCTTTAGGATGGAAGATGTTTAGGTATATTTGAAGTTAGTAACTTCTAGTTAACAATGATCTCCTTGTTCTTTTGGGTGTATTTGAAGTTAGTAACTTCTAGTTATCAATTATCTCCTTGTTCTCCTTAAACCTCACTTAAATGAGAGTAATAGATAGTAAAGGCTCAAAAGTGATACAACTGAAAAAAGACAAAGGAAATAGTGACATAGACAAGAACAGATGAACAATTCAATTTTTTTAAGCCAAAAAGGAAATGGAGTGATTATTGAATTAGTAGATAAGAGGAAGCCATAGCAAGTGTCCACAAAGGTATTAACAGCTTACTACCAAAATAACTTAAAAGGCCAAAGATATCTCAGAAGATATGTATGATACACAGAGATAAATGTCTGAGAATTGATTGAAAGTGTGTATTTGGAGTGGTTGGGTTTCCAGGCCTCCTCTCTACTTTTACTCAGTCAGAAGGCTACTTACCAAATTCCAAACAAGAGATTAGAGTCTTTCCTCAACTCCCAAAGCAAATGAAACTGTAACAGCTCTATACTTTAACATATGAGGCTTAGCAGAAGGCTTATATTTGCAAACATAGGAATTCATAATAATATTTATGCTCCATGTTGGAATAATAGTTATTTTCTTCATCTGACACAAGAATACTTTGCTTAGCATTCGTCTCCTTAAGGCAGAAATTTGGACAACTTTGATACCTATTTCTTTAGTCAGGTTGTTGTAAAATTAGACTAAAAAATACATGATTGTTCAAAAACAATAAAAGTTATTTCCCACTTATGTAAATGGTTCAAAAGAGTCTGAGGTCAGTGGTCTGCTCTGTTCTACACAGTAAATCCCAAAGATACAATGTAAATATATAAATGTAAAAAGGAAAGTATCATGTGACTATTGGAATAAGGAGAAGCTCAGAAAAAAGGGAGAACAAGTTTAGAATATTTGAAGTGGAAACAAGAATGATGTTTTCAAGTGAGCAAACAGTGAGAGGCAGAGAAATGAGTGGTTATTGAAGTAGGCAAGGGATGTTTTCTACCAATCATAAGGAGTTTGTTTTAGCCTAACTATGGTAGAGTAACATGAATGGCTTTGAACAGTGTTATAATATAATTTGGTCTCTCTCTTAAAGGATGATTATGGCTACTACAATGGGGTAAATGTAGAAAAAGTAGGAATAAATGAGAATTTGACAGTAATCTGAATGGAAGCTAACAGAGATTTGGACTAAAGTCATGGTGGATATGTTAAGAAAAGTTTAGAAATGATATTTACTTTTGAAAGCAGAGCTGAGAGGATTTGCTATGGGATATGAAGAAGAAAGAGAAGAATTAAGACTGTACAGGTTAGGTTCGGCCTGAACTTCTGGTAGAACAGAAACGTATTTTACTGAAATGAAACAGATTAACCTAGCGAAGGTTAACCCTTTTTGGGAAATTGAGAATTCGGTTAAGACTAGAGATACACAGTTGGGAGTCTTTAGCACAATGATAGCTTGTGAAACCATAGATCTAGGTAAATTGACAAAGAATATATACTTTGAGAAAAACAAAAACTTATTTGGAACACTTTGATATTCAC
This sequence comes from Cephalophus harveyi, assembly GCA_006410635.1. NCBI lineage: Eukaryota > Metazoa > Chordata > Mammalia > Artiodactyla > Bovidae > Cephalophus > Cephalophus harveyi. The sequence continues at coordinate 13,004 of SJYT01065274.1, read as the reverse complement.
TAGTCCAGACATGATGGAGGAACCTGCAATGTAGACTTCAGGAAAGAGACTAGAGGCAGGAAGAAAACTAGAAGCATCTCGGAATCTAAGTTAAGAAAAATGTGTCATAAAGGAAGTTTTCAACTGTGTAAGAATTTGTGTAAGTTGTAGATAGACAATGTTTAAGATTTGGCAGTGTTTTACTGTAAAGAGTTCAATGGAAAGAGGTAGCTGGAGGGATATGTGTTATAAACAAAGGGTCTCCATTCAAGAGAAGAAGGATCCAGGGGAAAGAACTAATTTTATGTAGGAACGGAGACAAATCATGTAGTGTCAAGTAACTGTGAGAAGATGGTTTTACTTCCTTTTTTACTTATATTTTGCAGTTGTACCTCAGGTGAATAGATGGACCAATCATCAATACTGGTTTATGCTCTACTTTCACTGTTGGTCCATGTGTAACCATCTTTTAATTTTTATTGTTGTTAAATAATTAATTAAAACAATTGAGAGGAGGAGATTGCAAACAGACTTGCAAACAGTGTCTGAGGATATTTCCAGGCTTAGAGAAGCTAAAGTCTAGTTTAAAGCAGAAAGAAGACTGGTACATATACACAATGGAGTATTATTACTCAGCCATTAAAAATACATTTGAATCCATTCTAATGAGGTGGATGAAACTGGAGCCTATTATACAAAGTGAAGTAAGCCAGAAAGAAAAATACCAATACAGTATACTAACACATATATATGGAATTTAGAAAGATGATAATGATAACCCTGTATGCGAGACAGCAAAAGAGACACAGATGTATAGAACAGACTTTTGGACTCTGTGGGAGAGGGAGAGGGTGGGATGATTTGGGAGAATGGCATTGAAACATGTATACTATCATGTAAGAAACGAATTGCCAGTCTAGGTTCGATACAGGATACAGGATGCTTGGGGCTGATGTACTGGGATGACCCAGAGAGATGATATGGGGAGAGAGGTGGGAGGGGTGTTCAGGATTGGGAAATCATGTACACCCGTGGCGGATTCATGTCAATGTATGGCAAAACGAATACAGTATTGTAAAGTAAAATAAAAAATAGAAAAAAGAAAGACTCTAAGAAAACTTGCTATGGGAAAATGAAATTGATAAATCATCTGATATATTTACGTGTCTTTTAGACTATCCTCATTGTACTTCGTACACTGAATGCCCTCCCATTGTACTTAGTGCATTTTGTTTGCATTTCAAAGTGAGAGAACAGTTTACCTCTGTTAGGAAGTTTGGATTCTGAATGATATGTCTCCATCTCCTGATGAATTATATTTTTAACTCATTGTCAGGCTAAGATGTCTTTAGGAAATGCTTTTGGTGATCACTTTGGGATAAACAGAGGTCTGTATGTAGTGTTTAGATGCCAAATAATCGTACTGCATTTGTTAATGTGCCATGGATGATTCCCTGATATAATTCATCCCCAATTTAGTATGAGAGCCTCAGAGGAAAAGTGAGCTCTATTTAAGAATGCATTTTCATAGGTGAATTGGCTTAGTTGCAATTAAAACAGTTATATAAAGATATATTAAAAAGGCATCCAGAGATCAAAAGAGTTTCCAACAACACATTAGTGAGGGATTCTGAAAAATATATCAAATGTAGGAGTTTAGGATGTGGCTTTAAATGTCCTCTGGTTAGGAAAAAAAAAAAAAAATACTGGTGACATATAATTTAGAAACACTTGGACAGCTTAGAGGTGATTATAGCTTTTGTCACTGGTGGAATTCTTACATGTATGTTCAGAAATTTAAATCTATCCTGAAGTTTGGTCACAAAAATAAAGCAGAATGCTCAAAATTTAATAAACCCCTTTTCTCAGTCTCTAAATGTATTGCCACCAACTGCTGAGCCAAGCCAAATTATAACTGAAGGTACATGAGCTAAAAGATCTTTTAAATGAAACTGATGTATTCTGGTAGCTATTTTATTTTAAGAACTCAGAAAATTACAAATAATGTTTAGAATCCCTATTGTATTATTTATTCTGTAAACAAAAACACTAAGCTTCTCTTATAATAATGTTGATGTGAGGTAAATAATAACAATAAAAATACACTTTTTTGAGTCTCTAGATATTTAGCATCATGTAAATGGAAGCAGACCTCAGAAGAATAGAATAGGGAAGCATTACATTGAGTTTTGGTCATCTGTTTTAAATAATTTATAATCTCATTTAATTTAACCAGAACAATATTTCAGTCTTGTCATTACCAACAAAAAGAGAAAACAACACAGAATGTCATCGATATAATTCTAGATAATGGTTAAGAAACATACTTAAAATTCTTAACTGTATAAGAATTAAGGTTATAGAAATAATAGAAATCACAAAGAGGTAATACATGTGCAAATGATTTTTCAGAACTCTTCATTTCATTACCAACAAAAAGAGAAAACAACACAGAATGTCATCGATATAATTCTAGATAATGGTTAAGAAACATACTTAAAATTCTTAACTGTATAAGAATTAAGGTTATAGAAATAATAGAAATCACAAAGAGGTAATACATGTGCAAATGATTTTTCAGAGCTCTTCATTTTGCTGATATTTCAGTGTGTGTCACAGTGTTCCCTCCAAGCCCTCGCTCTCTGTCTCAGAAATGTGACTCTAGTGTATCTTCCTTTTAATATTGTTGCCTTTGCTTTCACTCTATTGAACTGGTCTGTGTTTTTTTTGTGTGTGTGTGAACCTTCAATGTAAGTACATCTGGGGGTTAATAGTAATGTGTCAATTGTCTGTAGTTTAAAAAAAATTGACACTTTATATTTATGTTTGTAATACTATAAAATTAATATCATATTTAAGTTTCCAAAGGTGTTAGCTATAATCTTATACAAACAGAAAGTTACAATCTAAGAACAATAAACATGTAACAACGCATTTTATGTATAGCTTTATTTTTTGAGGAATGAGGTGAGACTCATTTTTGAAACGGTAAATAAATAGTATATTTCGTGTAGTACTGGTATATCATTCAAAACAATACATTTGGAAGATGTGTGTAAGGCATCTACTAACAAGCAAATATGAAATAATGGTAGGTGGCAGTGTCTTCTTTTGTAAAAAATATTTCTTGCCTTTTATTTGTAAAATGTTGGTTCATTAAACAATGTATTAAAATTTTCACTAGTAGGTTCAGTTCAGTTCAGTCGCTCAGTTGTGTCCCACTCTTTGCGACCCCATGAATTGTAACACGCCAGGCCTCCCTATCCATCACCAACTTCCGGAGTTCACTCAAACTCATGTCCATCGAGTCGCTGATGCCATCCAGCCATCTCATCCTCTGTCGTCCCCTTCTCCTCCTGCCCCCAATCCCTCCACCATCAGAGTCTTTTCCAATGAGTCAACTCTTCGATGAGGTGGCCAAAGTATTGGAGTTTCAGCTTTAGCATCAGTCTTTCCAGTGAACATCCAGGACTGATCTCCTTAGGATGGACTGGTTGGATCTCCTTGCAGTCCAAGGGACTCTCAAGAGTCTTCTCTAACACCACAGTTCAAAAGCATCACTAGTAAAACAGGCTATTAAAAGACAGATAAAAATAAATATGATCTCTTCTTTGGGATTCATCTACCTTTCAAATTTATTTTAAGGCAACAGATGTAGCTAGCTGTTCTCAGAAAAATGGTCTTAATTGATCTTCCCCTTCATATTTGCCACAGAAAATATTCAGCTGTTTGGAGATACTTGTGGCAAGAACAGCATCTCTGTAAGCTCTAGTGAGCTGGCAGGCTTCAGATGGTCAGTGTAGAGATAAATATGAACGGCAGTGTTGGCTGCACATTAGAATTGGCTGTACCTAGTGTGATTTGTAAAATCCAGTTGCCTGGGTTCCACCCCCACGGATTTCTGATTTGACTGAACTGGGAGCTGACTAAGACAAATATGCCTTGAGTGCTGGCTTAGTCACTAGCAAATAACTACTTTTAATAAACCCACATTTTCAAAAAAGAAGGATAAAAAATAAATGCACAACCTGGTTTAACAAAAGTGAACAGAATTTAGTACACAGGTCTAATCTTTTGCTTAGATAAATATGTAAATTGCTAATAAGAAAGCCTTATATATTCTCATTTATACTGTTTGTGAAAATGATCACATCTAAGGTTTTATTATATGTAAGCAATTTTTATGTAGACATCAAATTAAAAACTTTGCAAATAACCCTTTCCAAAGATGGGGTTAAATTATGATTTTATTTGCTTCCTTAAATACTTTACCTGCTCTGAAAGCCAACTACTTGAGCTGACCCAGTTCTCTTGCCATAATTTTACCTTGCTCCATGTAAAGTTATCTTTAAAGTTAATTGTAGAGATGAGTCCCAGAAGTCCTACTGAACTGTTTCCCCACTTTGCCCATCAAATGAGGTTCAGTTACACTTAACAGGAGCAATAAGTATGTGTGTGGTTTGTTACCCCTACAAACAATATTTACAACGTCAATTGATCCCTTGGCTTGGGCAAATAGTGAGCAAAAGTATGCAAAAGAGCTATCAGCTTTCAGTGAAATGAGAGATCTTAAATTTGCTCAGTCACCTTGTCATTTACCTATTTTGGGGGTCACTAGATGATGGTAATGTGTTTAAAGAGTCATGCCTCTAACCTTTCTGTCTAAATCACAGATTCTCAACAGGGTAGAGGCAGAGTTTCATCTATCAGAATCANAGATCTTAAATTTGCTCAGTCACCTTGTCATTTACCTATTTTGGGGGTCACTAGATGATGGTAATGTGTTTAAAGAGTCATGCCTCTAACCTTTCTGTCTAAATCACAGATTCTCAACAGGGTAGAGGCAGAGTTTCATCTATCAGAATCACTTACAGATGTTTTTTAAAAATGCTAATTCTGCTGCCCTCTTTAATGAACACTTGCTGTTGTTGTTTAGTCACTAAATTGTGTCTGACGTTTTTGTGACTCCATGGACTGTAGCCCTGCAGGCTCCTCTCTCCATGAGATTTCCCAGGCAAGAATACCAGAGTGGGTTGCCCTTTCCTTCTCCAGAGAATCTTCCCAACCCAGGGATTGAACCTGCATCTACTGCATTAGCAGACAGATTCTTTACCTCTGAGCAACCAGGGAAGTCCCAATGAACACCTGGTGTATATTTAAATGGGATGACCCAGAGAGATGATATGGGGAGGGTGGTGGGAGGGGGGTTGAGGATTGGGAACTCATGTACACCCATGGTGGATTCATGTCAATGTATGGCAAAACCAATACAGCATTGTAAAGTTAAAAAAAAAAAGAAAGAAAGAAAAGAAAAGAAAAAGAAGAAGAAAGTGTTGAAATATCTCATGTAAAAAATAAATAAAATAAATCTGGTTAGAGGGGCCCCCCAAAAAATAAATAAAAAATAAATATGTCATCCTTGTTACCTAGAAAGCTAACTTCTAAGGGGTAAGAAGATAATTAACAGCTCTATTACAACACTAAGATCTCTCTATGAATTCTGGTGAACAGCTTTGGAATGTGAACACTGAAAGCATTTTCCTTGTATAAGAAATCAGATTGGGAGTTAGGTAAGAACTGTAGTCTTTCTAATAATGCTATGACCTCCATGAACCCCAGTTCTTTATTTCATTAATGGAGAAAACAGTGTCTAAATTTTTAGTAATATTTTAAGAATGGAATAAATACCGTGTATAAAATGTTAGTTCCAATGCAACTATTTAGCATGTATTAGTTTTCCTCTCTCTTCTGTGCATGCATGCTTAGTCACTTCAGTTGTGTCTGACTCTGGAACCCTATGGACTGAAGAGCCCACCAGGTTCCTCTGTCCATGGGATTCTCCAAGCAAGAATACTGGAATGGGTTGCTATGCCCTCCTCTGTGGGAACTTCCAGACCCAGGGATTGAACTTGCATTTCTTGTGTCTCCTGCACTGCAGGTGGATTCTTTACCTACTGAGCCACTTGCAAAACCCTCGCCTTTCTTCTACTTTCTGCCAAATTCCAGAGAAATTTATAGGGAAGACCCCAAACCTGGCAAGAGTGGAAAAGGATCTACCATAGATGCTACTGAATCTTATAGGAAAGCAGAATGTCACAGAACTGTGACAGAATGGAAGAACTGCTTTAGAGATCATTGGCCATTAATCCCACTTCCTAGAGTAGAAGGAAAAGAGGGTAGTTTGAATGAGAGCTCAGGCCTGTTGTTTGTTATACTATTTAGAAAGAGTGGTATTGACACTGATATACTTTACTTTTTAAATAAGTTTTAGAATATCTATTGAGTTGTAGGGAAAGTATTATCATGTCTGAGTCTACCATCTCGCTTAAATTAAGCCGAAACATTACACTAGAGAGTTGATCTGGACATAGGTTGGTACAAAGATGTTTTTGTGACCATAGATTCAAGATGTGACTAATGTTTTGAGGCTTCCCAGGTGGCTCAGATGGTAAAGGATCTGCCTGCCATACTGGAGACAAGGGTTTAATCGCTGGGTTGGGAAGATCCGCTGGAGAGGGAAATGGCACCCCACTCCAGTATTCTTGCCCAGAGAATTCCATGGACAAAAAAGCTTAGCTGGCTATAGTCCATGGGGGTCACCAAGAGTCAAGCATGATTGAGCGACTAGCACTTTAACCTGTGGTTGGTTGTTTTTAGTGCTGGTGATTTTTTTAAAAAAGTCTAAAGGAGAAAAAAAGTTTGCATAGAAATAATAGCATTACTCAAAATTATGTGAAAACTTTAATTTTTTTCAGAATTACAGACAAAAAATGAGAAATATTACAAGCATATATCCTTATGACCAATAATTAACTACCATATTTATATAATTTTTTCTCTTTTTAAATGAATACTTAGATTCATAGACATAAATATATCTAAAGCCCACTTTACAGCCAATATAAATCCAAACTTTCTTCCCTTTTACCAAGGAATTCTTACCATGAGTATAATTCCAATCAATTTTTAAGTGTTATATACATATGTATTTTACATGTATATTATATGTGTATACTTATAATTTTATTGTTTTGTGTGTTTGCATGCCCATATTACATAAAAGAGCTTCAACCTTCATATCCCAACAGCACAATGTAATTTTACATTGCCCAATGTCTATATCCTGTCAACCATTGCAGACTGTTGTTTTATTTTAAATGCCATGTATTTTTCTATTTTTCTTTCCTTAGTTTTAAAACAAGTTGATAGAGAAACAAATTTTTTTTTATTTTATTTTACTTTACAGCTCAGCTGGTAGAGTGGAGGACTGTAGACTTGATGAATGTGAAGAAACAATTTTTTATGAGTTGAGAAATTGCAGGATAGAAAGTTAAGTGAAAATTTAGGGGATTGTCTAAGTGATGAAAAAATAAGCATAAAGTATACTAAAGAAGCATATGGGCTTCCCTGGTGTCTCACATGGTAAAGAAGATCCCCTGGAGAAGGGAATGGTTACCCACTCCATGGACAGAGAAGCCTGGCAGGCTATAGTGCATGGAGTCGCAAGAGTTGGACCTAACTGTGCGACTAACACTTCNAAGTTAAATAAGCAGGGTGACAATATACAGCCTTGACGCACTCCTTTTCCTATTTGGAACCAGTCTGTTGTTCCATGTCCAGTCCTAACTGTTGCTTCCTGACCTGCATACAGATTTCTCAAGAGGCAGGTTAGGTGGTCTGGTATTCCCATCTCTTTCAGAATTTTCCACAGTTTATTGTGATCCACACAGTCAAAGGCTTTGGCATAGTCGATAAAGCAGAAGTAGATGTTTTTCTGGAACTCTCTTGCTTTTTCCATGATCCAGCGGATGTTGGCAATTTGATCTCTGGTTCCTCTGCCTTTTCTAAAGCCAGCTTGAACATCAGGGAGTTCACGGTTCACGTATTGCTGAAGCCTGGCTTGGAGGATTTTGAGCATTACTTTACTAGCATGTGAGATGAGTGCAATTGTAACCTCCAATTAAAAAATATGAGTAATTTCACACAGATTCAAAATTTCTTTCTATCAAAAAATTGAATGAGCCGGCCTCAAAGAGCTGGCATTTCTCTATGGCAACAAGTGACTAGAGGTTGCCCCTTCAGAAGAGGTGTGAACTCTTCTGTTGGCCATACTCTCTGCTTTACCATATTGTAGGACCTGTTGTCTCACATTTACCTGCTATTTACTTCTGGGCCCTCTACCTCTTAAATTTGCTTCTCTTGGTCTTAATGATGTCTGAAGTTTCTAAGAATGCTAGCAGTTTTGCATAATGACTATCTACTCAAATGGCTATTTTAAATATTTGGTTATTAAAGTCCCTGAATAATATTAAATTTATGATTTTAATGCTTTATTTTTACCATTCAAGCAAGAAGAAGACATTGTTCTTATAAAGCTGATGAGATACTATGACAAAAATGTAGCTGAAGAATTGAAACTATACTGAATCTCAAGTTTACTAGCATATTAAGAGCATGATGATTTTCAAAATATTTTGCAAGTTGCATTATATGCAGTTGTGACAAGGTTGTTTAATACCACCTGACAGAGTAGCCATTATTGATAACTTGGGCTTTCTATCTGGATCTTACATGTCAACAAAGGTCCTACCAAGGCAAGAAATTAATAAATGTATCAGCTGCAGACTTTACCAGCAGCACCCAGTCATCAGCAGAGACATAAGACAATGTCAAAGAGTCCAGATAATATGCCAGATTTGGATGGCTAATGTGCTATTTGCAAGGGAAAGTATTAAGGTAATGTGCTTTCAGCCTTGCAAATAATCAGTCTAGAACAACCCATTATGATGTTAACTCTTAAGAATTCTGTTGTATGACATATAAACAAATGAGAAAATTGTCAGTGAATACTAGATTTTGGTGATAGAAGGAAAGAGACAAATGATTAAATCATTAAATTTAGCGCACAGACAACCAACATTTATTTTAGCACTAAAATATCAGGTCATAGAATTTCCATATCTTTCTTTGAATGGAAAAGTGTATATTATAATAGTGTCTTTTGAGTTTATGTTCTTTTTACATGTATATAATTTATGAAGTATTTTATTTAGACTAGAGGCAAACAACCTCTGAGGAATTACATTCATATTTGTTCATGTCAATAAATGAAATTAGAACACTAAAAAAAGGGTAGCAAACACATATGAGGCTTTTGATCAGCATATACCCATGAGGATATTGTTGGTTTTGTTTTAAAATCATATTTTATGGTCTTTATTCATCCAGGTAAAAGACAGAAGAAACAACTCTCCTGCTGAGTCAGGGACAAAGTGAAAATCAAGGTCGTTTTTCAACCTGTATTTACTAAAATGTCAATTACTCTTCTACTTTGACACAAAGCAGTCAGAGCTTTGGTACATAGCCTGGGATCATGGGCACCCACTCAGCAATAACCTCCAGGCTGCTGTCTGGAAAGCAGTCTCTCTTTACCATGTTTGCAGTCAATATAACCCCTGAGCAATTTTTAATTAAAAAATGAAATAGTTAAATCTAAATCACTCTCAGCTGCTTTTATTATGCCCAAAATGATTTCTTTAAAAGTCTGGAAATAAAAAAGGCACATTTTTATCCTCTCCAAAAGTTAGGATTTATTTATAAATAAATATCGTCCTGGATCTTTATTTGCAGACACTAGCACTATTACATTAAGGTCAGATAATAGTAGTAATTGTGAGCATCTCGAGTATTTGTTATGTGTCAGGCTCTATTTTAAGAACTTAATATATATATATGTATATATAATTATAAGCTTATTTATGTATGTATAACTTATCTTCCAAAAAAGGCTTAGATGTTAGTCACATTTAACATATCCATTTTGCATATCAGAGTAGCAAATAATAGAGAAGTTACCGTAACTTGCTCAAGTCCTAGAGCTGCTAAGTGGTGGAGTTAAACTGCCCATCTTGTCAGGCTGGTAACAAACTTTCCCCACTACACCACATTGCCTCATATCCCCAGGAACAAAAAAAATACTGAAACACTAATTAATGAGCTCAGGTGAGCAGTATAAAGAACAGCCCAAAGCCACCTTTGGGAATGATATGTTACATTTAGGATCCCACAACAGTTTGCTTTTCCTTTTTTCCAGAAGAAAAGTCACTTGTAAATTCTTCCCAGCAGCATGCTGTTGCCTTTCAGGCCACAGTGCACAGTGTACCACAGAGATAAAAAGTCAAGTCCAAATTTTCAATTATTGCATTTAAATATATCTGTTCTGAATTACACTGGAATCTCTGCCTAGTAGTGAATTATGGGGGAGCTTTTTCCTAAAGGGGGAAAATCCATCTCAAACTGGATTAGTACACTGCTTCCTGTTTAGTTATTTTGTGTGTGGGGGTGGGGTCGGGGGCTGACTCACAGTAGGATACATCAGGGAAACGAATGTTTTGTCCCACTCCATTTCCATTCAAAACTTCTAACAGCATGATAACACCAAAGTTTAGTGATTCTGAAATCAAGCTACCATTAAGAGAGACTGGTGCTTCTGCTGCTTAGTTGCTTCAGTTGTGTCTGACTATGCAACCTCATGGACCCCTTCCAGACTCCTTTGTCCACAGGTACACTCCAGGCAAGAATACTGGAGTATTTGGGTGCCATGCCTCCTCCTGGGGATCTTCCTAAGCCAGGGACTGAACCCAAGTCTGCCACATTGCAGGTGGATTCTTTACAAGCTGAGCCACCAGGGAAGCCATAAAAGGGATTATAGTGGCTCAAAGAACATATTTGTAAAGATTACTTAGGTTAAGACTTTGCTTAACTCCCCCAGGTGCCTCACGTACACCAGACTGTGTAATGTCTCTATGCCTCAATTTCCTCATCTGTAAGACAGCAGCAATAGTTTTTGCCCCTAATGGTTCTTGGGAGCTAATCCATGTACAGTATTCTAGTAGTTAGTGCCTTACTATTGTTCATTATTGTTATCAACATCAATATCATCATCATCACCATCCAGTTCTTTTTCCTCCCTTTATATTCCTATTATCCTTCTTCCATGGAGAAAGCAATGGCACCCCACTCCAGTACTCTTGCCTGGAAAATCCCATGGATGGAGGAGCCTGGTAGGCTGCAGTCCATGGGTCGCTAAGAGTCAGACAGGACTGAGCGACTTCACTTTCACTTTTCACTTTCATGCATTGGAGAAGGAAATGGCAACCCACTCCAGTGTTCTTGCCTGGAGAATCCCAGGGACAGGGGAGCCTGGTGGGCTGCCGTCTCTGGGGTCGCACAGAGTCAGACACGACTGAAATGACTTAGCAGCAGCAGCAACAGCAGCATCCTTCTTCCAAAGTCAGAAACTAGCCTAAAAAAATTTTATATTCAGCGTGTTTAATATGGAAGAATGGCTTCATATTAAATTTCTATTATTTTTCAATTTTTTCCCAAAAATATAATACTCATTTACAAAATCTTTAATACTGATAGTCAACTTACAGGATATGCTTGCCTTTGAATTTAGGAATTAAATCTGTCCTCCAAATTGATTATAAAGTTTTTGAAATGCAGAGTGAATGTTGTATAGCACTGGAAATTCTACTCAGTGCTCTGTGGTAACCTAAATGGGAAGGAAATCCAAAAAAGAGGGGATATATATTATATGTATACATATAGCTGATTAACTTTGCTGTAAAGCAGAAACTAACACTACATTATAAAGCAACTATACCAATAAAAATTAATTAAAAATAAAAATAAAATTGCAGAGTGGGTATCATTCATTATAACTCATTTTATTCTTAACACAAATATGTTTCTTAGAAGAAAGCATATCTCCTATAATGTCCATAATTTGAGGGATTTGAACTGCATTAATGAGAGCTGTGATTCACACAAAGGCTTTGGCATAGTCAATAAAGCAGAAATAGATGTTTTTCTGGAACTCTCTTGCTTTTTCCATGATCCAGTGGATGTTGACAATTGGATCTCTGGTTCCTCTGCCTTTTCTGAAACCAGCTTGAACATCAGGGAGTTCACGGTTCATGCATTGCTGAAGCTTGGCTTGGAAAATTTTGAGCACTACTTTACTAGCATGTGAGATGAGTGCAATTGTGCGGTAGTTTGAGCATTCTTTGGCATTGCCTTTCTTTGGAATTGGAATGAAAATTGACCTTTGCCAGTCCTGTGGCCACTGCTGAGTTTTCCAAATTTGCTGGCATATTGAGTGCAGCACTTTCACAGCATTATCTTTCAGGATTTGAAACAGCTCAACTGGAATTCCATCACCTCCACTAGCTTTGTTCGTAGTGATGCTTTCTAAGGCCCACTTGACTTCACATTCCAGGATGTCTGGCTCTAGATTAGTGATCACACCATCATGATTATCTTTACTGGAAGATAATGGACATAAAGATAGTTTGAAAAATAAAAAGCAGTAACTTTCTGTAGTTAGTATTATAATTACCAAATTCTGCTTTCAAGTAAGAAATATACCCATCTTTCACTTAAACAACGTATTAGAACCAGTCCTAGGCTTTAAATTTATTTAATTCTGTACTTGGTTCTTAATACTCTTCTTCATTTTCGAATATACAAGACTTTGGCTTCCAGTTTTCCTTCCTAGTACAAAGATGCTCATTGGTAGAATTATATGAGGAAATATATAGGGACTCAACACAATATATAAATATAATTCACTTGACATATACTTGTGTGACACATACACACACACACATAGTTACTTATTCAAATTGGCTATTATAACTATAAACTTGTAAATTATGCCATGGAATGATAAGGTCAGTATAATGAAGTCATATGAGCAGAAGATGGTAATTTGGAAAAACTTGAGTTGCCATGATGTATTTTCATTACTTTAGGCAAGTTACTGAATTGGGGGGAGGGATTATTAGTTACTTAATGTGTAATATTAACATGTTATTCTAAAAATGTGACCTATAAACAGGCAACCTATAAACTTTATCATACCTAAAGATAGCTTCATTTTTTGCTTTGTTTTGTTTCACACTCACAATGTTTAATTTTTAAATTCAGTTCAGTTCAGTTCAGTCGCTCAGTCGTGTCCG